>NDFZ01002491.1:0-18580 GCA_002192655.3 Mamestra configurata
TTTTTTTTATTTAATATGGATTTGCTCTTGACTATCGTCTAGGTCATAGATTACAGAGACAAAATCGACGATGGAGCAAGCTTACCCAGAAGAAGCCTGTTCACTGTAATTTTGAAGAGAAAATAATTTAATAATATAATTTTGAAAGATCTTGAAATAAAGTAACGTGTCGAAGTTCCCTTTGTCAAAAAAATCGAGGTATTTCGTGACCATTAAATAACGATCAAGACTGGGAACACGCTGGTAGAAGCTTCAATCTGTCCTTTTTTTTTAGGGATGGGAAATCATCAAATGACTTGTTCCGCTCTGGGTGGAGCGGAAGGGCGTGTCAGACCCTTACTGACTAAAACCCATCCGTGTTCCTTCTAAAGCCCTCTGCGTTCCAGGGTTACGCTTTGTTAATAGCCGTAACACGAACTGTGTGACTTAACTTGCTACAGCCCTCGGCGTAATTAATACCAGCGCAGAAAGTGTTAGTAATACCAAATTAGCAGTTGATAAATAAATGATTGATAAACAAACATCAAAATATACGAACGTACTTCCCATTCTTAGGGTTCCGTACCTCAAAAGGTAAAAAAAGAATTCTTACAAGACCACTCTCTTGTCCGTCTGTCTGTCCGTGTGTCACCACCGATTTTCTCAGGAACGGGTGGACCTAGCAAATTGAAATTTATACCAGATACCTACTGAGGTCTATAGTTCCTATTAAGTGTATAAAATCAAGGTCCTGAGTCAACACGATAAAAGATATGGGCAAATATAGAATTTCGCGAAAACTTGTAAGTACCAAAATTTACCTTGATTTTCAACTTTTTTTTTCGGAATTTTCCCTTTACTTGTGTTTTTAACCAAAATTGTCAATTTTAGGTCAACCGGAAGTACCCGGTTTTGGGTTGAATCGCCTAGAATCACGAAATTTGGCAAAAAGCAAGGTCTTACAGCACAAATAAAGGAAATATTTAAAGGGTGTCTGTCCCCATATATACCCTACATAGTTGACGCCAGCCGCAAATAAAAATGACACACAACAATGACATTTTATTATGGCGGTATAATGGGTAGGTACGGAACCTTCGGCGCACGAGTTCGGCTCGCACTTGTAGTGCACAATGTAGTAACAATAGAAATAATTGTTACTACATTTGCTGATGATTTTATGTATACTGTAGCACTAGCGGACTTCACGCTAACATTGCATGAATATTGTAATAAAACAACGTTTAAGATTGCAACTTCATAATATATTCGGTATCTGTCCATCTATCCATTTAAAAACAAAACATATTTTTTAATATTTATTATTAAATACTCTTTTACTAGACGCGTCCAAAGTTCTACCTTACCTACAGCCAAGGAGGTTCTGACAGTCCTTAATATATGTTATAATATCTTGGGACAACTCACACACGGTCATCCGATCCCAAAATAAGCAGAGCCTGTGCTATGGCAACCAGACAACTGATAAACATACTTATATATTTCTAAATACATACATATTATAAACAAAATACACAAAGACACAGAACAAATGATCATGCTTATTACACAAAGATTTGTCTTGGGTGGGAATCGAACCCACGATCTCCGGTTTAGCAGTCAGGATCACTAACCACTCGACCAACAGGCCAGTCAATTACTCATCATCATCTGCCTAGCCTTTTCCCAACTATATTGGGGTCGGCTTCCAGTCAAACCGGATTCAGCTGAATACCAGTATTTTACGTGGAGCGGCTGCCTACCACACCTCCACAACCCATTAACTGGGTNTCTGCCTAGCCTTTTCCCAACTATATTGGGGTCGGCTTCCAGTCAAACCGGATTCAGCTGAATACCAGTATTTTACGTGGAGCGGCTGCCTACCACACCTCCACAACCCATTAACTGGGAACACGGTACTCCTTGGCAAGACTGGTGTCAGATTATCTGGCTTCTGACTATCCGTAACGACTGCCAAAGATCTACAAATGACAGCCGGGACCAACGGCTTAATGTGCTTTCCGAGGCACGGAGGAGTCTCGGTATGTAAAGATGGTCACCCATCCACAGACCAACCTTGGCAAGCGTTGCTTAACCTTGAAGATCGACCCGTGCGGCTGTTATTATTTAGCCACGAGCTCCTCCGTACATAATATTACTACGTAGTATGTAGTATTTTTAATGCATTTAAATAGATCCCCATAAGATCTTCTCTGAAAACTCAATTAATTAACCAATACAACCTATCTACAACAATACAAAAACAATCCCCATTCCAGCATACAACATAAAGTAAAGCAATATATTAAGAAAAATTCAGAAAGGAACCATACCGCCCGCAGCTTGCATCGGAAACTATAAAATTTAATATTGCAAGGCTGGTTTGCGTTGCTTTTATTTTAACTTGCTCACTCGCGTGGTTTCGCTCTGAAATTAGGGTTCTGTAGGTGTTCAAGGGGTACCAACTAGACAGACAGGCATAAATGGCTTTGAGGTCATAACTATGTAAGCCTGCGACGTCTTTTACGGCGGTGTATAATTAATTTTGGCTAAGCAAGTTGAAATATTATCAGAATAAATTTACTTAAGGCCGCTGTCATGGCAAAATAATAAAAATAAGAGCTCCAACACGCCTTGTTTGGGCCTCTAAGTCTTTCTTACAGAACATCAAGAAGAAAAAGTTCCTACTCTATTTATAAACTACACACTAGCGTCAATCTTGCTCAAATTCTAGTGCATTCTTTACATTAAAACAATAAAAACTGTGTTTACTGATAAACACCCATACGCACAAAACATTTTAGGAATACTTTCATTGTGCGTACAGCATGCAATGGAATTCCCTGCCGGACTTTTGGTCTCCTGGTTGCTACAATCTCGGGATCTTTAAGTCAAGAGTGAAAAGGTTAATTATAAGCAAGCATACTCCATCATCTACTACAACATAATTGACCATCAGGTGAGTGGTGAAATGCAAGCCTATACTAACAAATATTATAAAGTAATGCGACAGCAAGTTTGTTTTCTACTCTTACACCTAAATCGCTTAACCGATTTTGATGAATGGAGAATACAGAGATAAATGGAAGTCGGAGACGGTGATAGGCTGATTTTGAGGAAATGAAATATACTAATGCGAGCGAAAAGGGCAAAACGTTATTTAAAAGTCAGTCATTCCATAAGCATGTGCATAGTTGTACGGATCCCAGTTACGCGAATCCGACTCTTGCTTGACCAGTTTTTTTTCCAATATTCCACGCAAACCTGGGATGAAGAAAAACACGGCACATATGAGAAATGGCGTAGGCTGCAGGTGTTATATTCTGATAAAGGTGAATGACGCGTGTATCCTTGACGCGAAAATATTGCTGTATGCAAATCAGTCAACGGAATTTTATGCGGAAATTATTAATTTTGATCGCGTGTTGGATTGGCAATGTCTACAGCTTTTAGGTGGTGTAAAATTTTTAAAGGCATGGAGAATACTGAAGAAGGAAGGCAGGGTTATATTTTTAGTAGGTAGGTACTATAGATATAAAATATTTAAGGTTTTGTGAGAATTTTTTTTTCAGCAATAATGCAGAAAATATTTAAAGGTCACAATTGGCCGACATAAGCTGTTATGGGCCCTTATAAAACGTCTGAACCTAGTAGGTACCTACNTTTTTTTTTTTCAGCAATAATGCAGAAAATATTTAAAGTTCACAATTGGCCGACATAAGCTGTTATGGGCCCTTATAAAACGTCTGAACCTAGTAGGTACCTACAGTTTTGATAATATAAAAAAAAATAACAAAAATAAATAATAGATGGTTCTGATGAATTGAGAACCTCCTTTTTTTAAAGTCGGTTAATAAGAAAACTTTTTTATGATATGTGTCATGTCATGTTTATCGCGGAAAAATATTCAATGACTTCAAATTCAGTTTAATATTTAATATTACTTCTAAAACTTTCGAGTTATTTCTATAATAAAATTAATCTCGGATAGTAAAACAAATCTTATAATTCTACCTCACAAAATAATCGCTTTTGCAGCTAGTCTTCAAAATCCCCCGCCACTATCTGTAATAGGTCAAAGCAATAAATTCAATAAAATTTTCAACAAACCACAAACACTTGCAAAGCTATTACAATCACAGAATACAAACTCCAAAATAGCCGGGCAATTTGGATAATGTCCAAGTGCATATTTTGATTTAATGCAACAGTATTTGCAAGAAGGATTTCGCTTAATTTATGGCTTCCAAAGATAATATTGAAATATTTAGTATCCGGGTTCATAAAAAAGAAAATTACTAAAGTATCACATGTTTTCTATCCAAAGAGATTTATGTCTGGAGTCTGGANTTTAATTTATGGCTTCCAAAGATAATATTGAAATATTTAGTATCCGGGTTCATAAAAAAAGAAAATTACTAAAGTATCACATGTTTTCTATCCAAAGAGATTTATGTCTGGAGTCTGGACGCCATTATTTCGATATTGGTTGCAATTCCATCTGTTGGAATTTTTATTTTATTTTCGCATTTTTCTTCGCTTTGCCAAATAATTGTGCTGTTCACCACATGTGGCTATTTATTTTAAGTTACATAGAGCGTCTTCAATAAATAAGATTTTATTTATTGAAGACGCTCTATGTAAGTTTGTCTTGTCGACTCATCATAATTGCTTTAAAAGTTAAGTGACGTATAAGAAATCCACCTTTTTTTAGAACTTTTTTTTTAAATCTTTCCACACCGGGTTGTGTTATGGATTTTAAAATTAAAACTGTCAGGTGACCAAAAGCAAACGTGTTTGGAAGAAGAAAAGAGAAAATAACACATTCTACCAACTTTTGAAACAGATACCAATAGTGATCATAGATTATAAGGGATATAAACGTACATACACAAAGCTATAAACAAGATACGAGTTGGCGAGCAGCGAGAAGCGAGTTTGTAGTTCCGATAGTTTTATCGCTCGACTATAAGCGAGTGCTTTTGTGCGACGGGCGATTACTCGCATCACTCGCCCACACTTTAAATGACCGCTACTGCTAAGGTAGAAATTACCGCTGATTGGTCTCTCGGCATGAGTTCCGACTTCTGACCGTCAAGCGAGCATCGGTAAGCGAGTATTATCTTTTATAGCCCTTGTCGCTGCGACAAACTAGTAGTAAGAGAGTTCTCGCCGGCAGTGTGAACAGCCAGCTATCGAATGTATGTGTCTCTTTTACTCACATGGGATCTATATCTTTTGTCCGTTTCCTCAGCGAGAAAATAGTCGATAGCTAATCGGTTCCTCGTCGGCGCGGCGGCGAGATAAGTGCCTAAGCTTGCTGCAAGAGGACCCTCTAGCTAGAAAGTGGTAATATCTGTCGTATCTGTCCGCCATATTTTCTTTTTAATACCCTTGTAATCATGTCCAAGGAGGAGCTCGTGGCTAAATACTAATAGCCGCCCGAGTCAATCTTCAAAGTTAAGTGACGCTTGCCGTGGGCGCCCTGTAGATGGGATCTTAACATATCGAGACTCCGTGCCTCGAAAAACACGTTAAGCACCAGCTGTCATTTGTAGATTTTTGTTATTTGTAACGGATTGTATAGTTGGGAAAAAGGTAGGTAAATTACGACGTGCACAAACTTGTTGCAATAGCATCCAGAAAGCGGGACATTTGCACGCGGCAGTTATTGTAATTGAAGGATTCGGATTGTACCGGAAGACGGAGCGTTTTGAAGGGCTCCCACAAGGTGGACCGATGACCTGGTGAGGGTCGCGGGTAGCCGATGGATGCGAGATGCACAGGACCGGTTGTTGTGGCGACACTTCGGGGAGGCCTATGTCCAGCAGTGGACGTCTTCGGCTGATATGATGATGATGACATTATCGCTACAATTAACTACATTTTATCATAGAAAAACGCACGGTAGGTCATAGATTTATAATGTAGAATACGTATACTCTGACCCCAGAAATACACTTCTACAATTCCTATTCACAACTCTAACACACCTCTAAATCACAATTTGCTAGCCATCTAACGGACGTCTATGTCCCAAAACTATTACTTACCATCCATTCATATTACACGGACGGTGATAAGCCCCAAAAGNAACTTCTACAGTTCCTGTTCACAACTCTAACACACCTCTAAATCACAATTTGCTAGCCATCTAACGGACGTCTATTTTCCAAAACTATTACTTACCATCCATTCATATTACACGGACGGTGATAAGCCCCAAAAGGGGCCCGGGGGCAAAGGCCTAAGCCATCGAATGACGGTGGACTCCAAGACTTTGTCTCCGCCATCCACACAATGGTGACGGCTGATATGATGATGATGAGTTAATGTTAGTCGTATCCAGGAATATTGTTTTATTTTTAATACCGTTATATTTTACGTCCAAGTCAAAACTTATCAAGACTCTTTCATGTCCCAGAACAGTACATATAAATAATAGTGCTGCACTAAACGAACTCTTAGCACTAAAGTGTTTAGTGACTAAACTTTAGTGCAACGTGACGCGTGCGCGTGTTTGCAGAAGTGCGAACCTGAGTACCATGGTATAAACGGTTTTGTGGTGCAAGTTCTGAGCGTCAGCGGTTGTTTTTTAGTGTTACGTACCCAAAGGGTAAAAACGGGACCCTACTACTAAGACTCCTCTGTCTGTCACCAGGTTTTATCTCATGAACCGTGATAGCTAGACAGTTGAAATTTTCCCAGATGATGTATTTCTGTTGCCGCTATAACAGCAAATAATAAAAATTAAATTAAATTAAAAATAAAAAGGAATACATACAAGAAACATGTTTTTTCGGCTTGTGGGACGGTACCCTTCGTGTGCAAGTCCAACTTGCACTTGGCCAGTTTTTTATTATTATTGAAAGACTCGTGTGTGACCACTATCTCGATGATGTAGTCTGATGGAAATTGATGATGTGGTCGACGATGGTGCACGCTTCTCTAGAAGTAACCTATTCACTCTTGACTTAAAAACCACCAGATTTGGTCGTGTATTTGTATGTATGTCCGTTCTGTGACATAAGAAAAACACATTCCAGTAGGGCATTCAATTCACAATGAAAGGATTACAAATTGTAGTCCGATGATGGAACGTGCTTGGAGGAATTAAATTGTGGAATTCTAACTCACACTCCCCGATATCTATATACTAATAAAATAATGCTGAAGAGTTTATTAATAGTTTTATTAAAAGCATGAAAAAACTTTTAATAAATAAATGCTACTATAATATTGACGAATATTTAAGTGACGTAACTTTGATTTTTGTATTGTGATATTTTATTATTATTGTATTTGTGAATTGGTACGCCTTTCTAGGCAAAACATGTTGAAACTTTTTTTCTTCTCTGTAATCTTTCGAACTGATTTTAAACCTACACGTGTTTTCATCTTTATTTGTTTTTTTGAACGCGCTAATCTCTGGAACTCCCAGTCGGATTTGGAAAATTCTTTTTGTATATGATAGCCACATTCATGAGGAAGGCTATACGTGACCAGGAAAAAACGGGATAAGCGCGTACGAAGTCGCGGGCAAAAGCTATTGTTACTGATAGACAGGCTGACAACTCGACGTCACATCACAAAACTTTGAAGCTTTGACTCGACAGTTGTATCAAGGCAGACAAGCGTCTTGGCTCGGTCCTGTGGTTTTTGGCCCACCTGTGAGGGACCACTTAGAATCGTTTTTTTTTTTAAATCGCTACATCTCCTCCCTGGGCCACGGTACAAACCTTCAATGCTACGCTTGGCTGCGAACCTAAAAGATGTCTTTGAAGTTTTACAATTTATAAGAACATGATGTCTGTCACAGCTGGCGGGAAGCGCACACTATTTTAATTATTCCGGACGGTGAAATGCATGCTGGGTTTCTGGAATTTAATATTCTTATCACAAGCTTTTATTTCACCATCCCATCACTTCCCGTGGGTGTCGTAAGAGGCGACTAAGGGACTCACCAGAGAATAGGCAGCAGTATTCTCTGTACATTGCAATGGCTACACTGCGATCGTCAATCCGCCTGTCAGGCGTGGCGATTATTGCAACCCGGGGGGGCGGTTGCCTTTGGTGGAGGCCTATGTCCAGCAGTGGACGTCTTTCGGCTGATATGACTCAGCTTAACTCAACTCAAAGCATTTATTTACAGGCTCTTTTGAATTGTCAAGGTCGGTCTGTCCAAAGAGATGAAGCTATTTGCACGTTCCAAGGCGTAGATCTCTATGGAGAAGAACGCGCAAGAAACTCCTCGGACACTCTTTTAAATCAATGTTTTTTACAATGATATGGTTACATCATTCGCGTGAAAATTATACAAACATACATATATATGTGAGAACGACGTGGAAAGACTTACACGTTCAAGCTTCCGAAGTAAAAAAAAGCAAAATTCAAAGAACAAATAATTAAAATAAACCTGTGGTGTCTGTTAGTTTGTTTGTAAATATCAATTTTTATCAACCAAGTAGGTTTGGTACAAATCTTGTAAACTGAATTAGAACCACTTCCTCTTATGCTACGAAGTTGAAATTTTACATGTCGGTTGAGTTACCATGACATATTTTTTTTTGGTACTTATGACCGGATTCTTCATATATAGGGTTGGTTCCAGACGCAGAAACTCCTCACCGGTCAACAGTACAGACACGAAGTTATGATTGATTTTTTAGCTAAAAAGCGGTAAAAATATCTTGTAGTTGTTCACGCGTTCACTAGCTGACCCACGCAACTTCGTCTGCGTCACATTTTTCAATGCTCGGCTCGTATTGGTCGTAGCTTGATGTTATATAGCCTATAGCCTTCCTCAATAAATAGACTTCCTAGGATTAGCGCGTTCTCCAAACAAATAGTCAAGAATGGTAATTGATCATTAAATTTATCTAGCGGGATGAAAAATGATTAAGTTACTAAAATGACTATTAAAAAATAGAGGTTGGTGATAGATAGGTGAAAATTTAGGGTTGTATGTATTTTAAATGAAACATTATAAAAAAAATTGTCTAAAAAATATATTGTTAGGGGTGGACTGCCAGGGTTGCGGAATTTGTTCGAAAGAGTCACCGCGGCCCTGGAACGCAAAGGCCTTTAGAAGGAACACGGATGGGTCTAGTCAGTAAGAGTCTGACACGCCCTTATAAGTAAATAAGATTATTTTTTATTGATTTGCGAATAAGTTACCTATAGCTGTATAAACCAAGACCATTTTTTGCCAAGCTACATCTCAGATTTTATTTATGGGAAATAAACTTTATATCACTAATGTTCGCAGATTTTCTGAACTCAGTAGGTATGGGCCAAGAATAATTTAAACGTTTAGAAGAAAATTTCAGAAACCTCTCATAATTGGTTTCCCGAAACACGTCCTCCGTTTATGATCAGCTATTTTTAGTACATGAAGTATTTTAATTCTCGACTGGCTTAACCATACAAATCCTAACTAACCTATATGTATTAATATTTACTGGCCTGTTGGTCGAGTGGTTAGTGACCCTGACTGCTAAACCGGAGGTCGTGGGTTCGATTCCCACACAGGACAAATCTTTGTGTGATGAGCATGATCATTTGTTCTGTGTCTGGGTGTAATTTGTCTATAATATGTATGTATTTAGAAATATATAAGTATGTTTATCAGTTGTCTGGTTGCCATAGCACAGGCTCTGCCTAGTTTGGGATCGGATGACCGTGTGTGAGTTGTCCCAAGATATTATTATTATTATTATTATTATTATTAATATGAATCCCTATTTCCCCTTGGTCACGGCATCACGCGTGAACAGCTGGACCAATTTCGCTGATTCTTTTTATGTTGTGTTTGTTATTGCCAGGAGAAGTTTCTTATGAGGGAAAATTTTGAAAAAAATATACATCCGGGCAAAGCCGGGGCGGGCCACTAGTCCATATATAGAAATGAACCCCTATTTCTCCTGGTCACGCTAGAACTTGAGAACGGCTTGATCGATTTGGCTAATTCTTTTTTATTTTGTTCGCTAGATTACAGGGAAGGTTTAAAAACAAAAAAAAATAGGTAGGCAGGTAGAGTAGGAACGTACGTAGAGTACTTTCCTACCCTACGTACGTAGAGTAGTTTCCTACCCTACGTACGTAGGGTAGGGTAGATATGTAGGGTTGGTAGATAGGGTAGGGTAACGGTTGACGGGAGCGAAGCCACGGGCACAGCTTGTAAATTATAAATGCGAAAGTGATTTTGTTACGCTTTCACGCCTAAATTGCTAAACCGATTTTGATATTTTTGGTACAGACATAGTGTACTGTGTAATAATGGGACTGTGGAGATGGTTATAGACTTTTTTGCGAAATAAAACTTAACCTAAGGCCGTAATTTATTATCTTACTAATGTTTTTCGGGACAAGATGTACATGTCACGTAACTAACATTCAGAAAATTACCTAAACATTTAGAAAATGAAAGTCTTTTGCCGAAACGCAATTAGGGTGCTAGTCACGCATTTCTTAATGAACATTGACCTTTAATAAAGCCACATTACCCACACCAAAAACGCTTGAACAAACCTAGAACATAAACAAAAATATTTTCATTAAAACTTATCGCTCACTCGAATACAAACCGCCACACTCAACTAACAAGAACGAATGAGTGAATGAACGAACAAGTGAACTAAAGCATTTGTGAACGACGCACCGCTCGTTAGTCAAATGAACGCGTCCACTGAGTGAACGCAAATAATTATCAAAGGCGTCATTGTTTTGGTACGCTTTTGTAACTAAATAAACATGAATGGAGAACGAGTGAAGGTTTTGTGCTAAACTAACGTAATACAAAAGATTTTAGTGAACAAAAGAGTGAAGGGAATGAATAAGATGAAGAGAAGTCTTGAGGAAATACGATGACCCTTCAGAGTGACGTGCCTATTATGGCTTTGTTTGTGTCCGTAATAAAAGAGGTTCTTTCATATGAAACGGCTTTAGCGTTTGTCCGGCACATACCGGGCAGCGTTGATACTAATCTGCTGAATGGCTAATCCTTTTGACACAGCTTAAGCGTTTAGTACTATTAATCCACTTGCATTAAAAGTGCCCTATTGGTGTATAATAATAATAATTGCAATATTGGCCTATTTATGTATAATTTGTCTTAGATGACTGGTCCAAGACAATTTGCAGCAAGAAATCTACACTAATTTAATAAAGATGAAGAGTTTGTTTGTTTGAACGTGCTAATCTGGAACTACCAGTCAGATTTGGATTTTGGAAGGCTATAGGCTGTACGGGAAGGGACGAATTCCTACGGCAACGGGAAAAAACAGGATATGCGCGAAAGAAGTCGCGGACACAAGCAAGTTACTTAATCATTTTCAACACACTCGAATCTGGCTCATACTGCACCGATTTCAGGCTGTTAATGCACTGTGTTTCACAAGCAGTTGACCTATATATATATATATATTTATAATCAACCTATATTGCCCCACTGCTGGGCCAAGGTCTCCCCATTAATCTTCCACTCTTCTTGGTGTGTTGCTCTCTCTGACCAATCCATCATGAACGCCTCCAAGTCGACACGCCAGCAAGCCTTCCTCGGCCACGACATCCCTCCTCTGGCTCCCAGTGCGTAACGACTAATTATTTGAGCTATCATCATCATTTACTGCCCGACTTCACTCACTGCTGAGCATAGGCCTCTCTTCTCTTGTGCCAATCCCCACGTTCCTGTTCCAGCCTCATCCAGGTTCTACCCACGATGGCAACAATGACGACATTCTCTCCGCCGGCTGACCAACACTTCTTCTTCCAGTCCTTGGGCGCCACTCGGTCACTGCCTTACTCCACCTATCATCACCGCGCCTTGCCAGGTGTCCTGCCCAGCTCCATTTTAGATCCGCAATTCGTTTTCCGATTTCGCAAACCTTCGTACGTCTTCGGATCTCGACGTTTGGAACTCGATCTATTAGGCGTATGTCATTTGAGCTATACAGGGTGTAAAATAAATTACGCAAAACATGAAAAGATGAGATCATTGTACTCATCATTATTATCAAATTTTATTTTGGGACCATCCCGGCAATTGTGAAAATAAATCAACTGCCTCATACATTTAGGTATGCTTGCATAATTCGCAAAATGTACTGAGCAGCTATTTTTATCGCGATTTGAGCGTAGATTCCATAGTAAAACCTATCATCGTCATCTTCCTGCACTTAGCCCAGGTTACTCGGGGTCGGCGCAACACGTTTTTTTCTTCCATTCTGTCCTGTCAACCGTCACACTATCACTAACTCCCTTTTCTTTCATATCACTCCTAATACAATCCATCCATCTTTTCTTTGGTCTCCCTCTCCCTGTCCATCCATCCACATTTACATTCATAACTCTTTTAGTTAAAGACTCCCTCTCCCTTTCCCATAGTAAAACCTATATACCAGACAAATAATATTATGATGTGTGATCCGACTGTACGTTCAATACTCAGTCGAAATGAAGAACAAATATTCAAAAATCATTAACAGAAATTAATTGAACACAAACAATAACATTAAACAAAAAAACAACCAAATCAATTTAAAAACCAGAGCAGCAAACTAGATAATTCCATAAAAAATTCACACGGAATCTTGCAACGGATCCGGAACTAACTTTTATTGACCGGCGCGGCGCGGGCCGTACCTATCCGATCCCGTCCGGTTTCGTCCGACGGCGTCCGGTTTGGAGCGACGCTAACTCGATTGAACCAGTTGGAACTAGTTAGATCCGGGGAACAATATGGCCGACGGAAGTCTCGGGTCCATTTGATGATAAAAGGTAACAGGGTATCATGTGGAATTTGTTTTGTTAACTCTGTTTTTGTACAATGGAATATAAGGATTTTTGGGAAAGTTTTAAAACCTTTTTCGCTTGCAGCGTGTGCATCGACCAACCGCAAAGCGCAGAACAGATGGTCGATGGGGCTGAAAAGTTCTGGAGTGTCGTAGCGTTGGAAGGGCTCCCACAAGGTGAACCGATGATATAGTGATGGTCCGGGTAGCCGATGGATGCGAGACGCACAGGACCGGTTGTTGTGGCGACACTTGAGGGAGGCCTATGTCCAGCAGTGGACGTCTTTCGGCTGATATGATGATGATGATGATGTGTGCATCAACCAATTGATACTTTATGGCCACTGCTTCAGTCAGTAGTCTGCTGGGATGGTGCAAAAACACAAAATACCCCGAGCGCTGGTGTCGCTATATTCGTTTGGTGGGAAATCAGTTCGATTTATTATTATTTGAAGTGCTAATTTTGGGCCTTCAGGTATACAAGGTGTTTCAGAAGCGCACGGGGGCATATTTAAAGGTGGTGTTGGGTAAGTAGCTGATATTTATTTTTATTTGTTATACCTACTCACAGTATAGTCTTTATAACCCAAAGTTTGACTGGTAGAGAATGCCTTGATGCATTAAGTCCGCCTATGTACCACTATTGTACATACAGTTTAAATAAATGGTTGGTTGGTAGTGATTGGTAGGTAAATAAATGGTTGGTTGGTAGTGATTGGTAGGTAAATAAATGGTTGGTTGGTAGTGGTTGGTAGGTAAATAAATGGTTGGAAGGTTGTTCTGTATGGTGTCAGACGTAAAAGAATAACACCATCCCATCACTTCCCGTGGGTGTCGTAAGAGGCGACTAAGGGACACACCAGAGAATGGGCCGCAGGATTCTCTGTGCATTGCAATAGCCTCACTGCGATAGCCAACCCGCCTGCCAAGCTTGGCGATGATGGCAAACACCCCCTTTAGGGCAGGCCTATGTCCAGCAGTGGACGTCACTTGGCTGATAATGATGATGATGAAGGAAAAAAATATCAAAACGAAAAAAATACCTTTTTTTTTTCCAAAAAACCTACCACAACAACGACTAGAAGTACCAAGAAAATGCCTTCTTATGCTGTTACAGTTACTTTATTTCAATCACAGATTTGATGTCACTAACAGCATGAGACTGCTTGAAAAGTCATGTCTTCATAACTTTTTAGCCGATTTTTGTGGTCATTTTTTTTGTAAAAAGTGTAATTTTTTATGCGTAGTTAATTTTTCCATGATGTTTATCAACTACCAAACATCACTCTTAGACATGACCACGCACTTTTGGCCACCCTGTATTTATGTTTAGACAAAATAATTACCACAACTAGAACGAGAAATAGTAACGTTAAATTCGGCCACCAGCATGCCGCGTAACAATTTGCCACCATGGGGATTAATCTACTGGTAGTTATATTTGAACTGCTGCATATTTGTCTGTACTATACTATTATCGTATATCGGGTTTCAATTAAACCATGCCTCATAAACATTAGTCCTAGGAATACAAAGACTATCTACTGTTGTTGCGGAATTTGTTCGAAAGAGTCACCGCGGCCCTGGAACGCAAAAGGCTTTAGAAAGAACACGGATGGGTTTTAGTCAGTAAGAGTCTGACACACCCTTCTGCTCCACCCAAAGCGGAAGAAGTCATTTAATGACTATTCATCATTAAAAAAAAAGTCCTATTTTCTGCTGGTATCAGGACCAGTAGCTTCTCATAGTCCTCACAGTTATAAGGTACTTTTTGATAGGGTTCCGTAGTACGTGTAATATATTTTTTTAATACGAAAATTCCTTATAATTTCATGGAAAATGACTTAAAATGAAGTGCATTTTTAACTTTGTTATATAATCTAGCTATAATAATAGTTAAGTACATTTAACTATTTTTCTGGCATGGTTTAGGGGACGGGTAACTACGGAACCCTATACTGTGCTTGACAACAACGAGAGTCACAACAATTACCCAAAACATCCTTACAATACACCAACAAAACTACAACCCACTTGCAACGTTCACTTGTTCGCCACACAAAAGCCAGTGTATTCAAACTAACTGTTAAATTGTTGTGACACTCAATTAGAACACAATGTTAGTAAGTGGTGGAACGTTGCGCGGCTGTGGTTTTGTGACGCAGGCAAGCTTCCAAGTGGCTTGCAAGATGGGCATTGTTTTACTTAATGAGATTGTCATTTACGGTATGGTACAAATAATGGCATTGTGGAATAGGGTAGATGCCTACCAGCCAAACAGATTGGACACGTATTTTTTCATTTGTGAAATAAAATAATAATCAACATCATCATCATATCAGCCGAAAGCCGTCCACTGCTGGAGATAGGCCTCCACCAAGTGTCGCTACAACAACCGGTCCTGTACATCTTGCATCCATCGGCTACCCGCGACCCTCACCAGGTCATCGGTCCACCTTGTTGGAACTTTTAGGCCTCATCAACCATCTGTTTTGCGAGTAATGTGTCCTGCCCACTGCCACTTCAGTTTGGCGATTCTTCGGGCTATGTCGGTAACCTTGGTTCTCTTGCGGATATCGTTATTCCTGAACAAATAATGAAGACGATAAAATATAGCATTACCTCGTAACGCCACCTATCCACGATGCGACTTCTGAAAGGGTTGTTTTAAGGCTCTATTGTTAAATTGATTTTTGAGCTAAATTAATAGAAAAGCTCGTCATGTCCATAATTTCTGCCTCTTATTTTGACGCATTCAAGCCAGAAGTACTAAAAGCAAAGTCACAACAATTACCCCAAACATCCTTACAATACACCAACAAAACTACAACCCACTTGCAACGTTCACTTGTTCGCCACACAACAGTGTATTCAAACTAACTGTTAAATTGTCGTGACACTCAACTAGAACACAATGTAAGTGGTGAAACGTCGAGCGGCTGTGGTCTTGTGACGTAGGCAAGCTTCCAAACTTCAAAGTGGCTTGTGAGATGGGCATTGTTTTACTTAATGACAGTGTCGTTTACACTATGATGGTAGGTAGATTTGATGGTACGAACAAAAATGGATATGTCACCGGATTATTGCAAACACTAAGTTTGTACTAAATTTTATTCAGTTAATGTGTAGTCTGTGATTGTGGAGTCTGTGTGTGTATTTGGATATTTAGGGAAATCTTTAGAATAAAGACAGCTGTAGCGTTATTAAGTTTATTACCAAACAATAAAAAGTTTAAACAATAATGCGCGAGGTGAGTGAGTCAATAGTTCTGCCTGCCTACTTCATACATCGTTTAGCGCGGAATGGCGAGGGCGACCGAGGGGCTCATCAAAAGCGCGGGGCGGAGCTCGTCTCGCGGTTCGACAAACTTCGTTCTTCTTCGGAGTGCTGTTAGAGCGGCTGAACTGTACAAATTAATTTGTTTGTAACTCTTTCACGCCTACATCTCTTAACTGATTTTGATGACTTTGGTTCAGAGATACCTAGATGTGACCTCGTGAAGAGCTCGTGGCTAAAGATTAACAGCCGCACGAGTCGATCTTCAAGGTTAAGCAACGCTTGCCGAGGTCGGTCTGTGGATAGGTGACCATCTTAACATACCGAGACTCCTCCGTGCCTCGGCAAGCACGTTAAGCTGTTGTTCCCGGCTGTCATTTGTAGATCTTTGGTCAGTCGTTACGGATTGTCAGAAGATAGAAAATCTAACATCAGTTTTGCAAAGAAGTACCGTGTTACTCAGTTACTGGGTTGTGGAGGTCTGGTAGGTTTTTTTTTTTTTTTTGATGACCACTCGCAGTTCAGCACACTAAGGCTGGTTACTGCTTAACCGGACTATCCTGTGGTGGCCTTAAATGACTCTAAGGCCCCCAGCCAGGGCTTACAAACTAAATAAAACTAAAACTAAATGACCGCTCGCTAGGGCATCCCCTGTGGGATAAGGACCTCGGCTAGCGGCGTCATTTGGGAGGAACAGCAAGGGACAGGCTGGGTCGTAACATTATTTGGGGAGTTTAAAACTACTGGCTCAGCGACGCGGGCTGGCTCGGTAATCAAAGGTCGGGGAGGGTTATNTGGGTCGTAACATTATTTGGGGAGTTTAAAACTACTGGCTCAGCGACGCGGGCTGGCTCGGTAATCAAAGGTCGGGGAAGGTCTGGTAGGCAGCCACTTCACGTTAAATACTGGTATTCAGCTGAATCTGGTTTGACTAGAAGCCGATCCCAATATATTTGGAAAAAGGCTGGGCAGATGATGATGCTGAAATACCTAGATGTGACCTTGGAAACGGGCTTATGCTTCTTTTTTGCAAAAATCTAAACTAACGCAAGCGAACGCGGGCAATCGTACGCGCATATCACTTTTTTTCCTGTTCCCGTAGGAATTTCAGGAAATTCTCTCTTAATGCTCCCCTGAACTTCCCAAGTGACATAAGTACATGCAAAATTTCAGCTTTCCGACCAGTGGTTTCGGCTGCGCGTTGTCTGTCAGTCACTCACTCAGGAACTGAATAGTTTTATATATATATTGATTAATATGTTTTGCATAAATAATTTCAACGATAATTTACAATACATCCGTGTCTTATTGACAGGAAAGAGATGACAATCTCACGCGATTTATTATAAATTTTGGGTGTTTGCAATAACCCGGTGATAGGCATATTTAATCTAAGTAACCCATATTGTTCCACTTTAGGATGACCGCTTATTCCATAAATGTGAAAACGACAGGGCATGCAATGATGAACATAGAAAAACATATTCACAAATTCAAACATATCAATGTTAGCAAATCTGTAGCGGCATCAATGCCGCCACAAGAAAAACTAAAGAAGCAAAATTTGTACCGCATCAAAAATAAACGCAGCGCCATCTATCCCGCCAGCGACGAACTTCTAAACGAAATCCTGCATCGCGGTATTAGAGTTTTCCGTGCGATTTGAACATGTGCAACAGTCCGAATATCAACTATCGGGCAGTTGCCCACCGGACACAACAATCGTCCGGTCGTAGGATCCTCCCTTTTCTTTGGAGGTTTGCGGGACTTTACTCCCTGTTCCGCATACCTCTATAAATCTATTCATAGAATATTCCACGAGAAATTTTGTTTTTAAATGCTTATTGCATTTAAAAACGAAATTAAAAAAACCATAAATTATTATGTTTAGCAGTTCTCACGAAAACATAGACCCTTGAGTTTTTCAATCAAGTAAAAACTACTACCAACTAAATAATCTCTATATCCAAACCACGTATTGAATTTCACAGTTTTATATCCAAAACTCCTACACTATCAGATTGCCCAAATGTTTCCGTTTCAATAGACTGTAAAAGTTTAAAGTAAAGTAAAAAGCCAGTATATAATATCAGTGCAACAGATAGTGTGCCCTCATCCTCAGATTTTATCGTCTCAAACTTCAACAGATTTTAAAAGGCGATTTTCACAGAGTAGTCATAAATGAAGTACTAACCTACGTTATATTTCATTTTTGTCAGTGAGTTTTACAAATAAGCAAACTCGCATTCAACTAATCAGACAGAGGTAGACCGCATTAAAATTGGTTTTGCCAGAAACTATCCCATAAGAAAGTACGAACGGAATAAACCGTTTTTACGTTTCGTTAACGTTTTACTTAGCTTCGTTTTAAAATAAAACACAAGTAAACCCTGAGGTTTACTTGTGTTTTATAAAATATGTAATTATGTAAGGTGTCCCTGAGGACACCTTACATAATTACATATTTTTAATACAAAACAGCTAAAACTACAGAGTGGAAGGGGCCAGAAGGATCATGAAGAGTAGGCAGA
>NDFZ01002492.1:0-18591 GCA_002192655.3 Mamestra configurata
CGTTGCGTGTTCTTATGTCAGACGTTAGAATGATAAAATGTTTTAACCAGAAGTATGTCTTTAAAATTAGGTAAAAATATTATATTGTTGTGTTCTTAAGCATTTAAAGTATTCCGTGCCTATACTAAGGTTCATTTCTAGTATCCGGTTTCTGGTTTCTTTTTTCTGGTATCATGTTTTTATTAATGAAGGCTCAATGTACGCAAACTTTGCAGGCATATAGATGTGGATATGTATGCTTGTTTGTGAGCTTCATAACTTTAACTAGAAATACACGTTTTATATGATGGGTTTCATGTTGTACGGAATACTAAGATACGTTTATACTTTTTAAATGGCGCTTACCGGTTTTTTATAGTCAATAATTTATTGTATTTCACAATAAAATGTATTAGTTCCTTTTGCAGATAGTAAATATGTCTTATCTCTTGATTTTATTGCATCAAGGCTTGAATATGTTAGTAAAATAGTGTTAAACAAACTGAAAAAAAAAAAAAATATATCACGTAAAATTTATGTAAAATACCGGGTGAATTTTCTGTTTGATCAAAAACGTCGTGTTCGACTCGATACCTGGCTTGAAAACAAAATTAAAAAAAAAACGATCAAATCGTTTTACTAATATCGTCACAGTATGGAGTCACCTTCGAGTATGTCTTATAGTTTCTGATTTGACCGCATAGGCAAGGCAAACTTGAAAAATTCACCATGTATTAGAAATATAAATTGTTTTTTTTTAATTGCTTTCACAATATTGGCGTGAACTACATTGTCTGTTTCATGTCAATAATTAATGCATATGACGTTTTTTGCTGCGTAAATTCTTGTCTGTACTAATATCCATTATAATAGCCACAAGGGCTTCCTAATACAAGAACTGTTAAAATAATCCATAGCTGTAGATTCAATTCCGGGAAGTCGCAACGAACATATCAATATTGTTTTTCTTCCCTTAACTATAAACAAGTGCGACACAATCCCTGGAAATGTGAGCCGTTACTACCTCCGTAAACGAAAATGTAAGGGGAATGCAAATAAGGTCATTTTTGTTGTATTTGCTAAGCTTTGTATCAAAAATCTCCAAGGCTGTCCATAATTTGTATCCTTATAGCACAAAATATATAGGCCCGTTTGCCAGCTCCAAAAAAAATTTGGAAAGCCAAACAGCTTTTTATCCTTTATCATACATTATTATAACTCTCTAGGTAACGTAAACAAACGTTTACTGAGGGAGACGACCCACACATCCCTCTAAAGATTATTCTATTTTGTAAATTAACCCTTAAGACATTCTCAAGTGTAATTTAAACACGAATCAGTATTTTCAATTGTGCAAATCTCATCTAAAATATGCAAAGTAAGATTTTGTTTATTGTCACTAAGAGCCTTTGCACACGGCGTTTTTTTAGCGCGCCGACGACGCGCAGATGACACGCGCTAACACGCTTCAAAGGCAGACAGTAAACTTATGATGTACGCGTACAAAAATTTAGAGGCGCATTTGTACCGATGCAAACGCGCTGATACGGCGATACAGACGCGCTGCTGTCGCGCGTATGTATTGTTTCTGCCATGTTTCTCTGACAAATAAACACGATACAGACAGTGCCGGATAAGCCATATAGCAAGAGTAGCAAATGCTACGGGCCCCGCGCATTGAGGGGCTTGCGCGCTTGGATTTGCAAAAATATGTCGTTGAAAATCAGCGCCATTATATGGGTCATACTTCGCGCAAATAAGCCGGAGAGTCCGGTCCATACTTAAAAAGGCAAATTTGACGAAGAAATGGTACATGTTCACGGTGAATACAATTTTTTCTACGCAAAAGATACATCTCTTGGTAGTCAATTTATTTAATGGGATAATGAAACTAGTGAAGCCAAGGTTAGAGGGCCCCTTAGTCAAATTTGCTACAGGCCCCGCACTGGCTTAATCCGGCACTAGATACAGACGAGCTTTTAACGCGCCTCTCGCGCGCGTTTGTATCGATACAAATGCGACAATCTGCTGTTTGGTCATTTACGCGCGTATAAAATTCGCCGGGTGCATAGGCCCTTAATGTGTGTCAGAAAATGTTTTAAGGCTACAAGGGCATGCTAGCTCACTGCATGCAAGATCAATCAGTCTACTTAGTTTTTCTCCCAACTATGTTGGGGTCAGCTACTAGTCCTAACGGATGTAGCTGAACACTAGTATTTGATGTGGAGCGACTTTTTCCACAATCGAGGTATGGGGTGACATGATACATGATATTTTATTTGTGGTTTATCCGTATCTACATATTTTTGCTCGCATGCATATACTATATAATCATTTAAAGTATCAGATTTACATGTTTTCCTTAAAGTGTCAGTTGCATTTTAAACCAGTTGCATGCCAACTGCATAACTTGTCTCTTGTATGAACCGGTTTACCGTATGAGGACAAAGGAAAGATATAAATAAAGTAAGGGCGGGTTATCCCAAACCTGTATTTTGTATGCAGACAGCAGCGTTAGGCTGGCGACTCCGCGCTATCTGTAATATCCACTTTGAGATTGTCAGATATAAATTAAAAGCTATTTGTTGGTAAGTTAAGGAGCCATCCTTAACTTACCAACAAATAGCTTTTTGGCTATTCTTTTAAATGTTCATAAAATGGATTAAGTGGTTGAACATCAATATTTTTGTTAAAAAAATACTTTTGATACATGCTATTTTTTATTGTTTTGTGCTTTAGAATATGAAAATTAAAAAAAAAGTGTAGAAAACGGTTTCGGATTATTTTCGATCAAATTATTCTTTCGAAAATAAGTTCGAAACATGTTTCATCGTAGCGTGTTTTGAACTAAAAAATATCAGTATACAAATTATTTTTTTTACTTGAACTAATGTGACTATTTAAAGTTAATTTCAAGAGAAGCAAATTAGGATAGCCTGCCGATAAGTACTAGGTGTTACTTATCTTACTAAATAAAGTCCAAATATCGTTCCTCTGGACAGGTACTTGCGTAGCATACAGGCAAGACCTCCGTATATACAGTAACCTGCCGTAATCATGCAAATCTCTCATTTAAAAAAGTTCATCTTAGTAGTGTCTCTGAATCTCTGACACTCATAGTCCGAGAGCTAGTACACATTTTTGGTTAGGTGTTTCGAGGCAAGCTGAAAACTTGTTGCGGAATTTGTTCTGTTGCGGAATTTGTTCGAAAGAGTCACCGCGGCCCTGGAACGCATAGGGCTTTAGAAGGAACACGGATGGGTTTTAGTCATTAAGAGTCTGGCACGCCCTTCCGCTCCACCCAGAGCGGAAGAAGTCATTTGATGATTTCCCAACCTTAAAAAAAAAAAAAAAAAGCTGAAAACTTGTCCTTTACTTACCTCTTCTATAATACCCTAACACAGATCTGCAGACCTGGCTGGTGAGTAGCGGGGCTAAATAAAATAAACCCGTACCTATATTTTTCGAAGTTACGATTTTTTTTACAAAATATATCCTTGAGGCAATCTGAAGTTCTTTTACCTTAAAGTAGACTATTTAAAGAGTATTTTTACTCTTTAAATATTCTATGTTAAGGTATAAATGAGTCAAATCATTTAGTTGGGGTTGTAACTTTGCCAGATGCATGCATAACTATTTAGCAAAAAAAACGAAAAAAAATATTTTTACCGAAAATTTTACAGGATATTAATTGATCAAAAATTAAGATTTCAGATTGCCTCAACGATATTATTTGTAAAATAAAAACGTATCTTTGAAATTATAAGGGTTGGTTTAGCCCCGCTTCCCCCCAGCCAGTTCTGTGTTAGGGTATTCACCCCAAACACCTACCCAATAATGTCTACCATCTCTCCTACTATCATGGTCTATTACGAAAATCAACCAACAATATTGTCATAATCGCGTCTTGTCAACTGCTCGGATTGGTTCACCAAACTACCAACAGCCAATCACTTGCCGAGTTTAATTTTGACACGTCGCGTCGTTAATTTTCGTTTTGACTCTCTTTCCATAAAGTGATGGACCATTTTAAACCATATGCATCTCACCGGTTATTTATTTCTATTATTTTAGTAAAGGTTTGCCACTTAATTAAAATGAACCATGTTATTATTATTTATGTTTGAAATTATGTCTAAATTATTATGTAAAATTTTATTATAAGTACCTAAAATTAGTTTTATTGAAAAAAAAATGTGAACATGTAATTATATCTATTTTGAGCATTTATTTCGAACTGTTTAAAGAAAATATTGAAATATAATGAAAGTTAAAATGAAAGTTTATGTTTTATTTATCCCAAAATTACTTGAGTACGCACACCGCAACTCTATGGCAATATGGCGCATGGAGTTTTCTGCTACTAATAATTGGTACTAATTAGTACTCGAACAACAGAATTGGTACCTTAGTAGTCGACTTTGAAGGTGGAACTCTTATGCGACTCGCAACATAAGACGTCTTCTTCTCTGAAAACGTTACATAATTATGATGACGTAAACATGACGACGTAACTTTCAGTTATGTCAAAAAACAAGCGCCTCAGTGCTGTCACCTGGTGTACGTCATTTAAGAAAAACCGACACTATTTTGCAATAAAGAAACAGTTATGGAAGAAACCATAATAGCTTTTCTTGTCTCAAGCAACAATACCAACTTCTCGTCCTCGTAAATAAATGAGCAATTGAACCTGTTGGCGGGGACCAGCGTGACATCAGTAATTATATAACTAACAGTGGCGTAGCTAGTCTCAAAGAGGCCCTGTATCAAACATTTTTGGGCGCCCCATTTTTAGGGGTATTGTTTTTTAAATAAAATAGGCCCTACTAGCTCAGAACTGTCTTGACAGGCTACGAAGGAGATGACGCGAATAAATGTATAGCTTTGCGTCCACACGTCGGGGCCTTTATAACCCGGGGGCCCCGTATATTTGATACGGCTGATACGGCGGTAGCTACGCCCCTGATAACTAGGAACCTTATTGTTGCGTAAATTCTGGGATGATGTAGAGTTAGGCATCTAGGGGAATAACACAGGCAACTTCTTGATGGGGATTCACGTCGCTTTACGCAGAAGTATGTCGTGTATAAGTAGGTACCCGTATAGCGACTAGCGAAACACTATTACTAAGCCTCCGTTGCTCGTCTGTATTGTATAAGTAAATTGATATGGCACAAGAATAATGAAATCTCGCCAAGAAGCAAGGGCTTTCATGATTTTCGTTTTTTTTCTCAATAGCAAAAAATAATGGCGTAAGTATGCGCGTCCAACTCGCACTTGACCGGTTTACCTAATGTTTTCTTTGAATAAGTTTTGACACCCTTTTAACTAGCTAGGTATAGTTATCTACCTAATTGAGAAAAATATAAGTTAAATAATACCTAATAGGTAGTATACTTGGTTTCCTATAACCCGCAAAACCAACGAAAGCAAACCCCAAACCTAACCTATCCGAAAACAGCCGAAAAACAAAATGTACCAACAAAACAATTACCTAAGCGCTCGCACCATAGTGTACAAACGCTTCATTCGGTGAGTCGTTACGATGTTGCTTCATTACCTCACCAAGTGCGGCCCACAGATAGGTGCGGAGCGAAGCCTGGCAGCCGGTAAACTAGACTTACTGAAGTATTAGTGAGCACAGCACTATCTCCGCCGCACAGGGCGCCCAGCGTTTAAGCGCAGACGGCGGGACGCAGAATAGAGGTGCCGTATTATCAGCTAATGCTTCGGATTTCACGGTATTGTGCTCCGCTCTAACTTTAACATGTTATATTCATGGGTCTGTGTTTTGATAGCATGTGAGACGTTTGAAATTGGAGTATGTAGGTACCTGGGAGCACTGCGAGCTTGGAAGTTTTCGAGCTAAGACTATGCAGCCTAAAAGGAATGAACTGGCTTTGTAATATAAGTACCTAGATTGGATTTAACGAGGATGTTTAAGAATGCCCATGTTTTATGGTGTCACCTACCTACTTCTTCAACCATTTTTTGAAGACAATATCCACGGGCTTTCAGAAACAATCGTAATACCTAATAGGTATGCGCGATGCTTTAGAAAAGACTAATCATAATTATCACCCAAGCCGACCCAAACTTGATTCAAATCTTCGATCCACGCTCTATCATTTGCTATTTAGCGACGAGACTTTTTTGACCTGATTCAGGAAGTGAATCCAACAATATAAAATACCATGAGGTCTATACGAAGGGACATTTTATTATGGCTAACGATTGTCAAAAGTCCAAAATGTTTGGGATCGACCACAAGACATTCGGTTCAGGTAGAATCAAACCAAATGGCGGCTCGGAACACTCTGCGAGTCGCTGCGCAAAAGCAAATTATATTACAGCAGGGGTGAGGAGTGGGTGATTGCGAAAAATAAATCTCACAGACGTCATAAAGTTTGAATCGACCTATAGCACAAGTCATAAACATTTTTGACAATGGATAACGCTGATAGAAGGGTGTCCAATCGATCGATCGTCGATCGATGCTATCTATGGTGAATTGATTAGTCGACGTCGATCGATGGCTTCAATTTTTTATCGCCCGGTATCTCTCGATCAGCCAGAGCTACCACACCAATCGATCAACGTCGATCGATGGCAACCTAAGGCTTTTATTAGTTCATAGAAAATATCGGGAAATCCTTAAGTAATTGCCTATGGTAATTAATGGAGTTATTAGCTCTTAATTGCCTATGACCTAGCGCAAGTTATCGTTATCAATCTATCTATTACAATGTAATTAAATACCGATCATAGGGAGTACATGATAGCTGTACATAATTTAAGTAGATGTAATTACTAAATTGTCTATCCACACCTAATTGTATTCATAATTATCCAGTTGGAGTTGGTTTTCCCGCCAACGCATGCGCTACTTTTTGCAATGAGGAAAACTGCGTATACGAGGAAAATCATTGAAAAAACGCTCTTATGGACGTGGAAGAGAAAGCAGGACAAGAGGGGCTTTGTTTTGTTTGGTCATGAATATTACGTACCTACTTACAATCTTTGCCGTCTTCTTAACATTAATCATGTGCGGAATATTGAGTAGATGACAATGACCCTTTCTAGGCATATAGGTATGTAATCTAAAACCTACCCGTTATAATATGACTTATAGCGAAACCAATATTTTATTGTTTTTTAATAAATTGCACNTCCCTAACCTACCCGTTATAATATGACTTATAGCGAAACCAATATTTTATTGTTTTTTAATAAATTGCACGGCTACTAGAGAATTCCAATGAAGACATGGATTTCTTATATCACCAATTTGCAATTATAACCGAAAAGAAAAAAAAAGTTTTATAAATAGACAGAGTCGAAATAAACAGAGTATTTTAGCGTACTCTATTGCTTTTCTAGATTATAAAGTACTTTTATGCAAAATAGAGTACTATAGGTACTCTATTTTAGAGTACGGTTGGCAAACCTATTCACACGTTTTTCCAAGCGGGTAGGCAGATACTGCAGAATGCTACCATTTCATATCCTTATACTTTGGCTTCAGTCACGTTCAATTCATCCGTTCCTTGGTGTGAACCTTTCTAAAAGCATCACATTAACACGCCTTTGTAATGATAATTATATTGTAATGAGCGGTGAGGTGAATGACACGACTAATGACAATCATAAACAGGCACATAATTAACACAATGAAGCAGAGCTAGATAATCTAATTGATTTCTGCATCTTTCTTTCTGTTACGTAAATAAATAAAACTTACGAGCGAAAAAAAAACCCTTCTTGGCATTCGGGTAATAAGAACCGCAGAAATAGAACCTGCCAGGTCTGCCTACCGGGTTCAGTCCTAAAATGGTACTGAAAGAACGAATTAGGTGTGACCTACCTAAACAGCCGCTTAGAAAAATATTAGAGTACCTTATTCGGTACCTAACGAAATAAAATAAAACATTTTTAAGAAACATGTATCTTTTAATGTATCAGAAAATAAACTGGAGAATAGATACTGTCATTCAGCTGAATCCGGTTAGACTGGAAGTCGATTCCAAAGTAGTTAAGAAAATACTAGGTGGATAATGAGGTGATACAGGGTGGATTAAAATTTAAAAAATTAAACTGCATGGAAGAAATAGCGATAAAAGAATTAAACCCAATCAGAAGAACCTCAGGGCCGATTTTGGTGAAAACTAAAACTACATTTTTTAATATTAGAATCACATTTAGTTGCGGACCTTCGTACCTAATTAAACCACATGATTAAAACAGAACTGAATGATGCTTAGCTTGAAAACATGGATCAGTTTATTTAAAAGACAAAACTTCTTTAATTTCCGTACTTATGTATACAGGGTGATTGGTAAGTAAGTGCGTTCCTTGAAATGGGTTATACTAGAGCCAATTTGCAAAGATTTTGGCTCCGAAAACTTGGGGTCCATATTGGCTGGTTTTCGAGTTATTGAAGTTTTTAATCTTTTTTAGAAATTTACCGCTTCGAGACCAACACTGCAAATGGCGAGAAATCTATTCTACTCTCGATAGTTAGTAGATACTTTTCGGATAGCTGTTGAACGAATGAATCCGTCAAATAACGTTTTAATAAAAAATACCCATATCTTTGGAAATGAAGGATCGTAAAGTTCAAGCTATGAAAATTTCTTGAAACATCTCTTGGTTATTGAGGCAGTTTGCTCAACATTAATGTATGGCACTTGAGGTACAAATAACAGGACATACTTCCTTGTTTAATAAGCTTTCTAAAATTGTAAAATAATACCCACTTTTGGCACGTGCTGAGAAAATAAACTCAAATTGTTCCCGATAAGGTAGTACACATTTTTCAATGTATGCCTCGTTTATTGCGGATTTTCTTAATTTCCGCAACCGCACTGCGACGGGTTCTGGTCGATCAGATCAGCCAAGATCTGTCAAGACCGGATGTTTTTTTTAACTTATGCTTCCAAACAGTAAAAGCAGTCATTTTCGCTAGTTGCTATAGTTCGAGCATGCTCGAACTATAGCAACTGGCGAAAAATTACTCAGTTACCTTGCTTCTGCTGCAGGGCCGAAAAATTACTCAGTTACCTTGCTTCTGCTCCAGGGCCGAAAAATTACTCAGTTACCTTGCTTCTGCTCCAGGGCCGAAAAATTACTCAGTTACCTTGCTTCTGCTGCAGGGCCGAAAAAATACTCAGTTACCTTGCTTCTGCTGAAAAGTAACCATGCTATACTGAAAAGTGTAACTATGAAGTTTCTTGACCGTTCTTCTCCATAAGAATGCACCTTTTGCGAATGGGCACTAGAGTCACTTAAAATTATAGGTATATATTTTTTTAACTTTAATTTTTGACGTTTAAAAGCGCGTTTTAATGGTCTAATAATAATTGAAATAAACGTTTTGACTTTGTGTGCATATTTCATACAAATCCCTTCAGCCATGATTGATGCACAAACATCCAAACATACGTACAAACTTTAAAATTGTATAATATTAGTAGGATTCGTATACAGAACTTGATCGTTACTAGCAGCATTATCGGATGGTATATTTGTTTGGCTTCTCACTTTTAACCTAAACACGTAAGTACTAAGGAGGAGCTCGTGGCTAAATAATAACAGCCGCACGGGTCGATCTTCAAGGTTAAGCAACGCTTGCCGAGGTTGGTCTGTGGATGGGTGACCATCTTAACATATCGAGACTCTTCCATGCCTAGGAAAACACGTTAAGCCGTCGGTCCCGGTTGTTATTTGTAGATCATTGGCAGTCGTTACGGATAGTCAGAAGCCAGAGTTCTGACATGAGTCTTACCAAGGAGTACTGTGTTACCCAGTTAATGGGTTGTGGAGGTCTAGTAAGCAGCCGCTCCACGTAAAATATCTACTAGTATTCAGCTGAATCCGGCTTGACTGGAAGCCGACCCCAAAATAATTGGGAAAAGGCTAGGCAGATGATGACGTAAGTACTAACTAAGTTCTAGTATCTATGTAGGATGTGAGACGTGTGACAAGGATGTTTTCATCAAAGTGGAAAAGAAGAAGAAGCCTACTTGTCGGAACCAGTGCGGCACCGCGCTGGCAGGACCAAACATGCTGCTGCGTCCAGCAACACCTACGACGCAGCTGTACGTGTCCCGGCTACATCACTGCACGAAGGTTGAGGAGGTCGTGGAGTACATGAGATGAGAGTGAAGACCAACTGAACTTTGAGGGTCGAGAAGTTGGAGTCACGCCACAAAACGAACTTCACGTCGTTTGTGGTGCAGGTTCCAACTCATCAGTTCGAGATGTTCCTCAAAGCAGAGTTTTCACCAGCCAGCCACGACGCCGTCATTTCGTGTGTATTAGTTTCAAGTTTTCAAAATGTTATAATATGTATTAATTAATTTACAGTGATCGTTTTATGTTTATGTATAGATATTATTTTATGGGCCCTAGATGCCTGACATAAGGGATTAAATTAAATAATAATTTACGCGGCTTACGCCACTGAGATTCCACTGAGAATTAAAAAAAAACATCCTGTATGAATAAGTAACAACTTGCAAAAGAGAACGAGATTTTACAACAAAGAATAAAAACTACTCGATCCTTCTGCGGTAACTACGACGCACGTTTATGATAATCCAGTTTCGATCAACGGCTTTTACTAGGTAAACCTACTTGAAAAACTATACTAGCCCTTGACTACTTAGTACCATATAAAAGAAAAAAAAACAATAACTGGATTATAATGACTAAATGTCAACTACGCAGCCACTGCCAAGTTAACCCACACAAGCCTCTTGATGTGTGGATTTTCCTATTTTTAAATAATTTAACCCTGTAGTGGCGCAAGGATGACACGAATCATCCAGCGACGAAGTTTTACCACTTTTGTTGTATTGTTTTGGACAAAATTATGAAGTTATTTTTAAGTATTTGAGAATTTGGTTACACTTCGGTAATTTGAACAAAAAAATGCAGTTGATCGGAAGCTATTTATGGTTATTTTAAACAACAGAGTTGGGAAAGTATTTATATAAGTTTACATTTCGAGATTTAAAAAGGAAAATCCAAAACTTCATGTTATATTATTGTTTTGAAAAAGATTGCTAAGAACGTAATAATACCTAAACGCTAAATATTTACTTGATTATTGACCAAAATTATTATTTATTGAAACACCTTTATAATTCAGCAGCTATTTGTTTTATATCAGAAGATTGTACGAGCATAATGCGTGCTAATTTGCGATTACTCGCATATTCGCTGTCTATTGGGCCATTCCCTCACGAGTGCCAACCGCGTGGTCATTGCAGGGTTGAATGCTAGTCACAAAACGAGTTGCTAATGCACTCAAGTTATCCCAACTCAACGGTTACCCTATAAATACGGGGCCCGACAGTATCAACATCAGTTGAACCAAGACTGAAGCATCAGCAGTACTTACTTGCGCTCCAAGAAATCTCTTCATAAGCCCCAACATGTCGAAGAGCTACCAGTCAATGTTGTTGTTGGTGTGCCTCACATTCCTGGTGATCGTCTCGTCTCCGCAGAATGCAGTCCAGGCTGACGTGCATCTCGGCAGCTGCGTGTGGGGAGCAGTCGACTACACTTCAAACTGCAACAACGAGTGCAAGAGACGCGGCTACAAGGGCGGCCATTGTGGAAGCTTCGCGAATGTCAATTGTTGGTGTGAACAGTAAACATAACTTTTAACCATACGCGGCCATAAAGTGTGACTTCCACTGAATTGGCAGACTTTGATAGGATTCCTGGTTTTTTAATCAACATGTAATAAAACGTGTGTTTTGTTTGTAATCCTGTACGAAGTGATTAAAATCTTTGTTTAAATTCAGTTTCTGTATTTTATTCTTAGGTGGAGTGAGCTTGAAGTGAACTGTCATTCCGTCTTGTTTGTATAGATTGACAGCTCACTTCATATTCACATCACCTAAGCTTACACGGTGAGAGGTTTACAGAATCATACTGCTGTTGGTCCCGTCTGTCATTCGTACATCTTTGACAGTCATTATGGGTTATCAGAAGCCTGAAAGTCCGGTTATCAGTCTAACCAAGAGGACCGAGGGGGTATTATGATACTGGTGGGTGACTAAGGACTTGGTTGTGGAGTTCAGACAGGGTGTCGCTCCATGTGAAAGAAGTTTAACTATAGTAGCTGCTGCAGCCTTGCAATAACTCGAGTAAAGTCAGAAATGTAAACAAAAAAACCGGCGAAGTGCGAGATTATGTAGACTCAGAACTTATGGTTCCGAACGAATATCATTTTAGTAACATGTTCCATAGATTTTTTATAGGTTTTCCTGTAATCTATTGGCAAAGAACTATTATTTGCGTTGTTTTCAATATTTTAGACTAGGATAGTTTCGGAGATAAGGGGGTTGGGAATGGTCGTTTTTCATCTATAAATATAATAAAATCGTAGACTTGCCGTGACTGATTTTTGCATAAAAATAAGAACGAAACATTAGGAAAACAACATAGAGCACAAAAAAAACTATTTTTGAAATTTCGTTTGTTTGTCTGCTTTTCTATATGTTTGCGAAAGCGTCACGCAAAAAACACTGTTTGGATGAGAAATCTAGGTACTTATAAATATTAAGTGTTATCCTGAAAGTGACAGACGGACAGACAGTCAAAGATCCTATAGGGGTACCGTTTTTCCATATAGAGGTTCGGAACCCTTAAAAGTTGTTAAACATTTAGGTAATAACTTAAATTCCAAGTAGATATTATAGCTGCTTATTTAATTATGACCACATTATGAACAAAAAAAAAACGACGGGTTGCACTCTGGGAGTGCCGGCAGAAGTGAAAACTTTAACATTAACGTTGTGCATTTTTGATATTTTGGAATGGTTAGGGAATCATTTCGCACGAATTGCATATGCATGCATTGAGGCATACATTTTCGCCGCGCGTTAGAAAGAGAGGAGTATATTACATCTTCTCCTACGACGCGGCGGTCTACTCTCCCTCCGTCTTACGAATTTTCGATCACGTGTCCTGACGCGCTTTTAACATTTTAAACCCATCCCAAAAAGTGCGCCGCTAAAGAAGATTTCACTTCAAAAAAATTACAAAACTAAATATACCTACTCATAGTGTGTTTCTCTTAGCATCTGATAAATCTGAAAATAAACTGGGGAATAGATACTGTTACTCAGCAGAATCTGGTTTGACTGGAAGTTGATTCCATCGCGTAGTGAGACAAGGTAGATAATGAGATGGATACAGAATCTTATAATTTAATTATATTTAATTAATAAGTGATTTATAATTTAATTTTGAAAATTGAAAAAACTTACTTTTTGTTTTTACAAAATCACCGGTTCGATTCCTGGCTAGCTCTAGCTAAATTGATTACACTTGGAATATTCACCCTGTATAAATTAGCAATATAGGTTATTACTTATTTATACAGGGTGAATTTAAAAGGTAGGCCTTTTAGTAGAAGAGAACGAGATTTTATGTACAACAAAGAATAAAAACCACTCGATCCTTAGCGGTTACAACTACGTCGCGGGTTCCGCTCATATAGTAGAAATAAGAACATTTGCTATTTTCAAAAGCTGTAACGCTCAAATGCAAACGTTTACTTCAATTCTTTTAATTTTTATTTAATATAACGGTCAGTATATATGTCACCGGAAAATGGCAAAGTCCGTAAGAGTACAAAATATCTTTAGAGATTGTAAACTCTCAATAAATTGTCAACAAATATATAATTTATTTTTAGCCAATTGTGTAAATTTTTTGTGTTTTCCATTTCTTCATGAGAATATCCTATATATATTCTCATTTAGTGTTACGTTCTCTTGATCTAATTATCATCTTGTATTATTGACATCTAACCGCTGAACAAAGAGCAACCGCGCCACGAACTCACGACCGATATTTAAGCCAAGTTAATTCGATGAAATTAGTGATCATTAGATCTGTGGCGTTTCCAAATGCCACATTTTATTCTTGACGGCAACTTGGCCATAAGTCCGCGGACGCATTTACTAATTCCATGCAGGTTATGTTGAAAATGAAAAAATATGAACATTATAACTTTTCATCATTAGTTTAAGTGTATGATATATCAATGAAATTATACAATTCGTTGTTTTATTAAAAATTGCCTTTTGCCCGCGATTTCGTCCGTTTTTTCCCGTTCCCGTAGGAAATTCGAGTTATTCCCCTACACTCCCCAAGGAAGCTACTTGTCAAATTTCAGCTTCTACGACCAGTTTCGGCTGTGCGTTGTCTGTCAGCCACTAAATCACTCAGTCAGTCAATAACGGAAGAATTGTATATACAGTATTGATAATATACCTAACATAACACACCCTTACGTCGCCCGGATATGATAAGTTCAGTCTAGAGCAACGAATTTTACTAGGTATATCTACTATACTAGTACTCCATTACCTACTTCCCCAACAAGGAAAAAACCATTCTGAATCTACATAATACTATGACTAAATGTTATCCACGCAGCCACTGCCAAGTTAACCCACACAGAGCCTCTTGATTTGTGGATTTTCCTTATTTTTTAAATAGTTTAACAGTGGTGGAGGGATGACACGAGTCACCCAGCAACGAAGTTTTACCTCTTTTGGTGGATGTTGTTTTATTAAATTCTGAAGTACGCATGCTTTTATTTTCAGACATTATTCGTTTTAAACATTTGAGAGTTATGTTACTCTCACATAGATATTGAAAATGATAAACCCACGAAATATGAGTAGGAAAATGCAACTGATTGGATCGAGAAATTTCTTGACTTATTTTAAAACTATCAGTATTAGGTAGAAATTAAATAAACCTTATGAATAAAAATTGAAAATGATTAATGAAGAAAACAATTTAAAATATTGTTTGCAAAAGATTTTCAAGATCGAATATTAAACGCTAAATACTACTATTTACTTGTTTATTGACACCTCTTAAATTCAGCATTTGATCACAAGGTTGCACGCGTGTTTGTACACAAATCTTCTGTTGGGAAACCCCCACAAGAGTGCGTGCTCATTTGCAGGGTTGAATGCTTGTCATAAAATGAGTTGTTACTGCGCTCGAGTTAACTCGACTAAGCGGTAACCATATAAATACAGGGCCTAACGACATCAACATCAGTTGAACTTAGACTGAAGCACCAGCAGTACTTACTTGCGCTCCAACAAACCTCTTCATAAACCTCAACATGTCGAAGAGCTACCAGTCAATGTTGTTGTTGGTGTGCCTCACATTCCTGGTGATCGTCTCGTCTCCGCAGAATGCAGTCCAGGCTGACGTACACATCGGCAGCTGTGTGTGGGGAGCAGTCAACTACACTTCCAACTGCAACAACGAGTGCAAGAGACGCGGCTACAAGGGCGGCCATTGTGGAAGCTTCGCTAATGTCAATTGTTGGTGTGAACAGTAAACATAACATTTAACCATACGTGGCAGACAGTGTGACATCCACCGAATTGGTAAACTTTGATAGGATTCCTCGGTTTTAATCAACATGTAATCATAAACTTGTGTTTTATTTGTAATTCGGTACGATGTGATATTAAAATGTTTGTTTAAATACAATTTCTGCATTTTATTTCAGTCTCTTTATTTTCTTAATTCTTGGTGCCTCGGAAAGCATGTTAAACTGTTGTTGGTCCCGGCTAATTCGTACATCCTTGACAGTCGTAAGGGTAGTCAGAAGCCCGAAAATCTGGCAGTCTTACCTTGAGGCAAGGGGTTTCATGAAACCCAGGGCTAGATTCGGTTGAGGAGATCAGAACGTCTGAACGTCAGAACGTGTGTAGAAAAGTACGGTGTATAAGTATTTGCTACCATTAGTAGTAGGTTATTTAGATTGAAGCACATTTAAGGGTTCTTCAGGGTCATCACTTTCTTGTAGCCGCTATGCATTTTGACCTCCGGCACAACTTTGCTAAAATCTGGTGATGGCAGATGGGAACACGGAGGTAGTAACGGTATCTTGCGGATTTATCGTATTTGTGAAAATGGACGCGAGGGCATGCCTGTTACAACCCTACTACCAAGTACATGAGTGTTTGCTGTAGGTAAGAGAAACCTAGGGTGCCTTGTTAAAGTGCTAAATACACTTATTTTATGTATGATTGTCCTGTTCTTATTATGAGGTGTACAATAAAGTATATAATAAATAAATAAATACGCGCGCGCAAATGCGAAACGTTTAGTACGTTTCCAAACGTCTTTAAAATGCGCACAGCAAAGGAGCGGAACTCTCTGCCTGCGTCTATGTTTCCGAACGCATCCAACCCTAATCTCGTCAAAATTAGAGTGAACAGGCTTCTTCTGGGGAAGCTCGCTTCATCGTCGACTTTGTCTCTGCCATCTATGACCTAGACAAGAGTCAAGACAAACTCTTCTCAAGTAAAAAAATAAAAAAAACGGCTTTTCCAACATTGTAAGTACCTAGGTACTACAAAAACCTGTTACTATCGTAACTGATAAATTGTTAATTCATCAGGCAACAATAACAAATCCTATACACCTGCCAACTCATAGGCAATTATATTCTAATTTATCACTCAGAGCCCACAATATAAAATCCGCTATAAACAGTGGCAGGAACCTACCTATAGTCTATTTTTCCTGCCGATATCAAATTAATTATGAACATTCAAATAGCGGATTTTTGCTGTAATCACGCAAGTAACGAACGTATTTGCTTACTTTCCTATGTTGCGTTTACAATTGGGCATTACACAATAACACCTCAAATGAACCGTTTTCTCAAAATCAAAATTTCAAAGTCCAAGTCCGCCATATTTGTTTACCAAATAAGACGCAAAAAGGAAAACACACTTTACATTTCGTTAGAGAATTTCGCCGGTCGCTAATAGGTGGCGTATCCCGCACCGCACAAATAAGCAATTTACAATTCGGATCCAAGTGAGCCTACCTATTCATCATTTAGATTTATAGTCCTTTATCTAGCCGATCTGTTCCTGTTTAATTAATGGAAGTAGGAAAATTTCGTCGCACAAATTCCTAAACATGGCCTCAGATACCGCTCCCTTGACGTTTCGGTGACAGTTCTACGACCCTCGTTGCTTTTCTGACCCAACTTAAAATAAATTAGGAGAATTCATAACCCCAGTCCGTGTAAGTATGGCTTATTATGTTTTTAAGTTATTCTTGAAATGCTTGAAGTAGGTATTTTATTTGGATTTTTCGAGGACACTGTTTGGTTAGGTAGGTACTTGGGCCTGAGTTTTGTTGGCTTGAGTTCTGAGTAACCAATAATTATATATACTATATGCCTTTAGGTACAAAGAGAGGATGATGAATTAATGACCGAGCAACTTTGATTAGTCATATGGAAATAGATTCCTATGTAGGTGTGCTTGCATAACCACTGCCAGTCGAATTTAATCTCACACAGGGTGCAAATAAATCTATGTACAACAAAGAATTAGCGTAATCAATTTTACAGATCCTGATTCGCCTGGTGCCGTTGATATCGTGGTAGACCTAGGTGGAAATGGCAGTACGAGTTCGACACCTTGGACTGGTCCGTACCTGTCTAAATTGGGAGGGGTGGACAAAGAAAGGGAAGCCCTTACCCTGCAGGTGGGACAAAAANCCCGAATATGATATGTTCAGTCTAGAGCAACGAATTTTACTAGGTATATCTACTATACTAGCCCTCCATTACCTACTTCCCCAACAAGGAAAAAACCATTCTGAATCTACATAATACTATGACTAAATNCCGGATATGATAAGTTCAGTCTAGAGCAACGAATTTTACTAGGTATATCTACTATACTAGTACTCCATTACCTACTTCCCCAACAAGGAAAAAACCATTCTGAATCTACATAATACTATGACTAAATGTTATCCACGCAGCCACTGCCAAGTTAACCCACACAAAGCCTCTTGATTTGTGGATTTTCCTTATTTTTTAAATAGTTTAACAGTGGTGGAGGGATGACACGAGTCACCCAGCAACGAAGTTTTACCTCTTTTGGTGGATGTTGTTTTATTAAATTCTGAAGTACGCATGCTTTTATTTTCAGACATTATTCGTTTTAAACATTTGAGAGTTATGTTACTCTCACATAGATATTGAAAATGATAAACCCACGAAATATGAGTAGGAAAATGCAACTGATTGGATCGAGAAATTTCTTGACTTATTTTAAAACTATCAGTATTAGGTAGAAATTAAATAAACCTTATGAATAAAAATTGAAAATGATTAATGAAGAAAACAATTTAAAATATTGTTTGCAAAAGATTTTCAAGATCGAATATTAAACGCTAAATACTACTATTTACTTGTTTATTGACACCTCTTAAATTCAGCATTTGATCACAAGGTTGCACGCGTGTTTGTACACAAATCTTCTGTTGGGAAACCCCCACAAGAGTGCGTGCTCATTTGCAGGGTTGAATGCTTGTCATAAAATGAGTTGTTACTGCGCTCGAGTTAACTCGACTAAGCGGTAACCATATAAATACAGGGCCTAACGACATCAACATCAGTTGAACTTAGACTGAAGCACCAGCAGTACTTACTTGCGCTCCAACAAACCTCTTCATAAACCTCAACATGTCGAAGAGCTACCAGTCAATGTTGTTGTTGGTGTGCCTCACATTCCTGGTGATCGT
>NDFZ01002493.1:5266-18591 GCA_002192655.3 Mamestra configurata
TGTCAGAATTTCAGGATGTGGGTCTGAACTGATAACACCTAAAGGTCTTGAATTCATTACGCACTCTATCTGCACTAACACAGTTTGTAATTCCTCGTAAGTTAGCAGTTGGTTGCCTATCACCCTATAAAGGTGGGTCTTCAAACTTTTTACATTTGTTTCCCATATTGCACCAAAATGCGGCGCCCGAGGTGGGATCATTTTCCATTCGATGCGATGTTTCTCGAGGTCTCGCTTTAAAGTCGCATTGTGCTGTGAGTTGAGAAGCAATTTATAAATCTCATCTAATTGTGCACGTGCACCAACAAAATTTGTGCCGTTGTCTGAATACATGCAGGACACCGGTCCACGACGCGCAATGAAACGTTTGAAGGCGGCTAAGAAGCAGTCGCTTGAAAGTTCAGTGACAAGTTCAATATGAACTGCTTTGGTAACAAGACACACAAACAAACATATGTATGCCTTTTGAGCATGTTGTCCACGCCGACGTGAAAGAAGAATTCGTAGTGGGCCAGCGTAATCAACGCCCGTGTGCACGAATGCCTTTGCTTCCGTTACACGACAGGGAGGAAGATCTGCCATTTTTGGCGTCAGATGAGAAGGATTAACACGGAAACAAGCATTACACTTGCGCACTCGTGCTCTAATAACTGTTCTGGCATCCAATATCCAGAATTTCTGTCGGACAATGGACATCAGAAGTCCAGGACCGGCATGACAATATAATTCGTGAAAATGTCTTATGATCAAATCCACGACATGTTCATTTTTAGGGAGAAGCACAGGGTGCTTAACCTCAAATGGCAAGTCTGACCGTGAAAGTCGTCCTCCTATACGTAAAGTTCCTTCAGTGTCGATAAAAACTGAAAGGTTTCGCAATTTCCTTGAAGGTTGATTGCCTTTCTTAATTAATTTCATGTCTTCTGAAAAATGTCTTCGTTGAACGGTTTGAATTATTGCAATCTCAGCGACCGACAAATTTTCAACTACTTTAAATGGTTTATTAATTTTCTTGATAAACCGGAGGACATACACAGTTATTCTTAAAAGTTTGTCCCAAGAAGACACACTTTGAGACAGCTCATATAATGACGACTGCTCTACCTGTATAGTGGTAGTCATTACATTTGTTTTATGCTCCGGTAATTCTCCAATATCAGAAGGTGTGAATTTACGAATCGGCCATCGACTGGGAGGACATTGAAGCCATTGAGGGCCATTCCACCAAAGACTTAGGGAGACCAATTGGGACGGCAGCAGACCGCGCGAAATGCAATCGCTCGGATTTTCTGCACTTGCTACGTGATGAGCTAAGTGGCGCGACTGTATTCCCAACAAAAATTGACCAACGATGTGGGGATGAGCAAATCCATGAAAGAGCTATGGTGGAGTCCGAGAAGGCATACACACCTGCTATCTGAATGCGCGAATGATAAGTGTCGAGTACAATCTTGATTAATTTAGACACATGACGAGGAATCTTTAGAGTAGATAGCAATGAGAATTCCTGCGTGAGAACAGAGAAACGCCGAATAATGCCTTCAGGTGGAGTATCATCCCATCTATCTGTTCTAGAAAATTTCATTTTAGTCTCGTCAAATCAGTTTTTTGTCTAAAAATGGCAATATCTGAATCATCTTCCGTAAATTTGATTTTTATAACACTTATGGTTGAAAATAAGGAAATTGAAAATTATGCCTTTTTTATTACGTTTTTTATACTTCTTTGATGACTGCTAATAAACAATTTTTTTACAGTCATTACTACCATGTACCAGTGATACCGTAACAAAAACTGCATCTACCCCCGACATAACGCAGGGTTCATCTAACGTAGAAGAAAAAACATGTCAAAACACGGTAATAAAGTTTTGCATTATTTTTCTTGATTAGATACATTAATAGCAAGTGTAAAATAGTCACGTTGTTTTTTTATTACAGCCGACTCTGGATGACCACAAACCAACTCCATCTACACCACGAAGAGATAAGTCCATAAAACCACGAAACATTCAGGTAAAAAATTATGCTGTGATAAATTACACGCATATACAATGTTATGTAAACTGTTGACATCTATGTAATGTGAATCTTTTTTACTTAATTTAGTTATGATAACTCGAAAACGGCTGCATTGATTTTAATGATATTTTGTTTTTTTATTCATCCGCTAAGAAAGGATTTCCCGAAATTCCAAAGGAAACGGGAAAAAACGGGATGCGCGTACAAAGTTGTCAAAAAAAAGCTAGTAAATCACATAATTCGCAAAAAACTCTACCTAAATAATCATTTTAATATTGAATGTGCTAACACAGTTACAAAATAATATATACTATTTTTTTATTTACAGCAACAGTTATTATCGCCTTCAAACGCAACTTCACCTAGAAAAAGAAAACTACAAAACATTATTAACACTAAGGAACATATCATTAAGAAGCAGAGATTACAAATAAAAAGAATACAAGCCCAAAATAGAAGATTAAAACGCAAAATTAATAAAATTGAAGACATTTTAGTTAATATCCAAGAAAAGTTTTGTTTGAAAGATGAAGACACGAATATTCTGTAAAATATTAATTTACAGGTATTACAGACTCTTACACTAGCCGTGTTCGTATGTTGTATGCCTTTGTCGATCGTTTTCTTGCTTTCTTTCAATATTAAAAAGCGTTCCTACTTTTTTTTATCAACAGGCTCAAGAACTGACACGACGCATGGTTACAAAAAAGTCTGGAGGAAAATGCAAACAAAAATATAGCCCAGCGCTTCGTACCTTTGCGTTGACATTACATTATTATTCACCGAAGGCCTACGATTACATACGTAGAACTTTCGATACCTGTTTACCAGAAAGGCGTACACTTAGAAAGTGGTACGAAGAAATCGGAGGAGACCCAGGTTTTACTAAAGAATCCTTCGAAGCGTTGAAACAAAAAGCTAAAAATACAAATTACACCATAATTGCGGGGTTAGCTATTGACGAAATGGCTATACGCCGACGTATAGAATATGACGGTGAAAAATTAGTGGGACATGTTGATATCGGTACTGGCGTTGAAGGAGATCATGTACTAGAAGCTAAAGAGGCTCTCGTTTTTTTAGTTACAAGCATAAACTGTAACTTCAAAGTTCCCGTTGGTTATTTCCTTGTGGACGGTATAACAGGAAGTCAGCGGTCTGACTTAATTTTACAATGTCTAGAACTTATCCAAGAAACTGGTATAAGAATTATATCGTTAGACTTTCGATGGATGCACTGCTAATATAGCAATGATGAAATGTTTGGGTTGTTCTATAGAAGATCGAAGAATTACTTTTAACCATCCTGTAACTAAAGACCCAATTTTGGTAATATTGGATCCATCTCACATGATCAAACTATTGCGGAACGCTTTTCAAAGCTATAAAACTTTTATAGATCCAGATGGCAATAAAATACAGTGGATTTTTTTGGAAGAACTAAATAAGCTTCAGGAAACAGAAAATTTTCATTTAGCTAACAAGTTACGTTACCATCACATACATTTTCTAAATCAAAAAATGAAGGTAAAGCTCGCAACACAGCTATTCAGCCTTAGTGTAGCGGATGCTATAGACTTTTGTTGCAATGAACTGAAACTACCTGAATTTAAAAACAGTAAAGCAACATCGCAATTTTTGAGGATAATTAATAATATGTTTGACTTATTCAATTCCCGAAGCACTTTTCAATGTAAATTTAAGAAAGCGCTTACGGAAATTAACTCAATGGAACTTTTAGGATTCCTAGACACAGCAGTCGAATACCTATCACGACTAAAATGTCTAGACGATAGGCTGTTAATACAAAGCCCGCGAAAAACAGGCTTTATTGGGTTCATTGGTTGCGCCGAAGCAGTAAAACATATTTATAATCATATAATACGTACTCAAGTACTTGTTTATATGCCAATGTATAAAATTAGCCAAGACCACCTCGAGATGCTTTTTGGCAATATAAGGTCACATGGCGGAGCCAACAATAACCCTACGGCGCGCCAGTTTAAGGCAGCATATAAGAAATTACTGGTACATATCGAGATAAAGGCTCTCGAAAGTGGAAATTGCTTGGCTCTGGAACATATTTCTATCCTGAATTGCGCATCGTCGCCTATAGAACGCATCAATAAAACAACTAATAATGGATTAATAGAAGACGGTATTGATATGGTTTCCGAAAATAATGATGATGAAGACATAAATTTATTTTTCCAAAATATTTCTGATTTTAGCCAACAAATTATAAGTCACATTGCGGGATATATAGCACACATTTTAATGAAAAATAAATTGATTGTGACATTTGTGTGGGAGCTTTATTATCAAGTGAAATAAATTCCGACCATAAATTTATAGTTGCAAAAGATAAAGGAGGTCTCTTGTACCCTAAGAAAGAACTGCTACTAATCTGCAAAACATCTGAAGCAGTTATAAAAAAGTACACCGAAAACCTCCGAAATATTAACAAGCATATGTTAACAGTAAAGATTATGCGTAGCTTCGTTGGGACTGATTTATTTAACAGCATAAGTCATCATCAGGTTGGCTTATATCCTAGTGCGAGCCATGTGTCCAACCTAACTAAGGCTTTTATAGAAAAGTATATTACTGTTAGATTGCATTTCATTTTGAAAAACTCCAATTTAAAGGAGAGCAAGCGTATGCTACTTAATAAATACGTATTATTTCAGGGACAATATTTTTTTTCTTTTTGAACTGGTGATAAGTACCGGAAATGTAAGGTTGAAAGGCAACCGACTTTCTCTAATAAACATGGTAAATATTCCATTTTAAATCCTAATGTTACTAAGTAATAAAATTGGTTTTAAAATTCAGTTATGTATTTTTAATTTGATCCACTTTTATTTATTTGTTTCTATATTCGCATGAATACAAGTTCACAACATGCATTACAGAAGTCCACATAGTCAACAATACGTGCAAAATAAAAAGCAAGATTACATTAATTTTATCGATATCAACTATCGACCTTTTAGTCGCCCACCCTAGCGTGCTTTTATGCGTGCATGACGTACGTCAAACGCAGTGATTGCATTAGTGTGACAACCAATAGCAAATTTACGATCTAAGTGCGTGTTGTTTATTTGTGTGCGTAATCCGCTTAGGCATTGGTCTCTTGCATGTAGTGAAGTTAAAGAGTGGGAGACAACGGCGACGCGCGTTCTGATACAAATCAGGAACTATTTCCTTTCTAACCTTCTTTACTGTTCTGTGATCGCTACTATCCTAAAAACTGTTATTGATGAGTTGAAACCTGAAACTATTATAAACGGTTTCCGAGCATGTGGTTTGTGTCCCTTTGATGAGAATGCTTTAGATTACTCCAAATGTTTAAGTACATCAAAAAATATAGAAGATCACAGTTATGACAACAAGCTTATGTCCCTGAAAGAATTTGAAAACATCGTAGGAGCGGAAATGGTAGACAAGCTAAAAAAACTAAAATCTCAAGGTGTTGGCACGAATGAAACGTCTCCTACATTATTTAAACTTTGGTCCTTCTTTCAAAGTGATTGCCCGCAGAAGAACCTGCATAATGCCCCAGAAAATAAGAGAAAGTTTATTCGGAAGACGGAAAAATCCCCCTTTGTCATTACTTCTGAGAAATTTAGATCAGTCATTGAAAGAAAAGAATTAGAAAAACAAGAAAATGAGAATCAAAAACTGGAGAGAAAAAGAAAAAGAGAGGAGAAGGCAGCTGCACGGGAAAAAAATGCTGTGAAGACAAACAAAGCTAAAGGTATAGGAAATAAATCAAAAAAAGCTAGCAAAAATGATGAAAATATTAATATTAATATTAATGAGAACGAAAATGAAAACTCTGAAAAGGAAAACAATTTTAAAACTGAAACTATACTGCAGCACTTTATTAAGCAATACATTCCACAAAACGTCAAGAACATTATTTTTTGGAGCGACGGATGCACGAATCAGAATCGTAATGCTATACTTGCAAATGCTTTACTGCAAATCGCTGTCCAAAAAGAAATTACGATTACCCAAAAATATCTCGAAAAGGGACACACACAAATGGAGGCAAATTCTATGCATTCCACAATAGAACGACAACTGAGGAATCGAGAAATTTACTCCCCGGCCCAATACATAGATATCTGTCGAAATGCACGATTGAATAAACCCTATGTCGTAAATTACTTAGACCACAGCATTTTCCGAAAGTTTAGCTCAATGCCATATTTAAACTCTATCAGACCGGGCAAGAAAGCAGGAGAAGCAACTGTGTTTGATTTGCGTTGCATTGAGTACAGAACTAACGGAACTATTTACATAAAACAAGAGTTCTTCGAAGAATTCGAGCAATTACGCCGAAAAATTAAAAAACCAAGAGATTCAGACTCAATGCCTCGTCTGTATGACGCAAGGATTCCTATACCTCGAACTAAATACATCCATTTGCAGGAACTTAAGGAAGTTCTACCCCAAGACGTTCATTTATTTTATGACAGTTTACCCCATGAGTGTCCAGATAATGGGAGAAATCGAAATATCTGCACGTGCAGAAAAAATATTTTGAGCGAAGATGATTAACAATGAGACTGCTTAACTAAGTCTGATTATTTGAGATTAATATTAGTTCGTGCTATAAATTGATTTATGTAATTAAGAAAGAAACATTAATGGATCTCACTATTATAGTTGAAGTACTCGTAATAGAGACTGCTATTTTTTATTCCTTGTTTGAAGCTAAAGTACCTAAACCTAAGTGTTCTTTAAGGCTTGGTGAGTTTATGAAAGGTGGGCGTAGGTTTAATTTTATATTACTTAATATAATTTCTAAAAATGTTTTCTTTTGTGATCTTCTAATAATATGATGTCATAATCTTTACGCATCTTTGCTAGATAATGGAGACATTTAATACTTTGTTTTCGTTTTGTTCAGTTTATACTTTTCGAAATTTTTATTGTGTTTTTTCTAAACATTTTGTTTTGTTTAAATAAATTGCGTAAATTTTTACGCATTAAAATCTTTGCTAGATTAAGTACCTATTAATATACGATATTTAAATGAAGAAATTTAAATATTATTTCTTATTTTGTTTTGTTTGTACAAGTTTTTACTTTTGGAAGAAGTCTTTTCTTTTATAACGCCTTTAAATTTAAATGTTATGGTGTGTCTTATTGTTCCCTTACGTAATACTATTATTTTTTTGTAAACATGGCAAGAAAATACAAACTGATTACCAAAACTGTACATTGTTTTAATTTGAAAACCTTACATAATCTTACAAAAAAACATGAAAACCTCGTAAGTCACATCAAACTTATTTAGGCACACGATATAGAAACAATGTGATACGTACCTAAGGAATGCATAAAATAAAATAAAAACAAAAGGTAATATCTTCCCCACTCATACATTTTTTTTTTCAGTAGACAGTTTTTTCTTCCTCCTGTAAAATTTTGTTATAAACACTTACGTGGTTTTCACTGCTGGGCGACGATATGTGTCTGCATTTTCACATATCACAATGAGAGTTGTCTTTTTGATGGTGGTGTATGTTTTTGTATAATTTGGTACTCTTTAAAATGGTTGAACTAAATGGTGCTAGCATATGCGTCATGTTTGTAATCTTTTGTATCTGAGCTTTGCTAGCTGCCCTACAGTGTATACTTCTGCTACTGTCATAGTTTCACTTTTGTTCTTTGTACTCAACATAAATTGTATACTTCTAAACTATTGAAATGTTTCAGAATGTTTCTTATTTGTATTATAAAACATGTGTTTTTATAGAAATGTTGATTTATTTTCGGGGTACCTACATAACTGTATTTTATAAAAGTACAAAAAAATCACTTTCATCTGCTACCGGAAGTAACTATTTATAAGATCAGCTCTTTCCCGGATGTCTTGATCATTACTTAAATATTCTATAGGCTCTGCTGGTGGCAGCTCCACTTCTGCAAGAATTTCCTCTAGCTTATAAGCCCTGCAAATGTTGTGCAGCACTGACTGCAGTGCTGCACTAGACTCAATAGAGTCTTAAGTAATGATAACCACATAGTTAGTGCCACAACAGGAAATCTTCGCTTTCAGATGCCAAAGGTTCTAGAACGAAATAATTATGTTGATTATAATCTTACTACTAGATGATTTTCAGTAGCCTTGGCTTACTATAAGATCTAACCATATGGACCTAATATTTTAATAGTTACCTTTCTATGGTATTCCTTGTTCTAATGTGTGCTTCAATACAATTCTGTTCTGCTTCACTAACAGGATTTAGAAGTGGTGTCAGCAAATAGGGTCTGTTTGGGTAAGCACTATCACCAAGCATCCAGTAGTTACCAAAGTTACCTGCATCACATTGGGCTGCAAATATGCATATACCCGCTCACCACCATCCTGCAAGCATTAAACGACCGCGCGCGTCGAGCGCGCGGCTCACACTGAGAACGTACGGCGCGGCGCCTCAGGCAATGGAATGCGGTCGGACAGCCGGCGCGCGCGCCACACGACTTGCTCGCACCAAAGCTCATGAGACACTGTTAACCGGCTAACCGCACGAGGGCGCCACACTAATTTATAGTCGGCGCACTCTGAACGTGCTCTGAACTCCAGAAGACCAGGAACCTCACATCTGATTGGCTGAGCCATTTTGGGTTTGGTTCACCACCACCGCTCCATCGACAACCAATTTTGTAAATATAGTTACTAGGATTTTGATAATAAATGATTCCCATTCTGAATCTCCATCGTTCGTTTTATTTCACCAAAAACACCGGAACAAGTCGTGTGGGAGTACCCCACAATTGGTGACCCCGAGTTCCTTAACCGACATACTTTATAATCCGCCTGCGACTGGGAAATATGAAAAAGTTAAGCAGCGCCTACTTAAAGCCTACGACAAATCGGACGTCAAAAATTTCCAAAAGCTTATCAGCGCCTTGGAGCTGGGAGACCAAAAGCCTTCCCAGCTGTTAAGGAAGATGCGAGAACTCGCAAGCGGCATGATTACCGAAGAAGGTCTAAAAATCGAATGATTAAACCACCTACCCGCACAAGTTCGAGTCGTCCTATCAGTAAACAAGGAGTCATCGTTGGACACTTTAGCTGCGATGGCAGGCGAGTACGCAGAGAGTCCCAGCATCGCAGCAGTCACAGCACAAGCACCATCTTCATTATCTACGGTACCCGTGTCACAATTAGAAACGCTGGCCAAGCAGGTTGAGAAGCTCACACTGGAGATCGCCGAACTACGTCGAGGACGGCCACACCACAGGTACCGTCGCCGCACGTTCAATCCTCGTTCTCGTTCCCGTTCACGTTCGCAGTCAACGCAGCGTGGACCGGCACCGAAACCCGGAGACACCAATTAGGAATGTCGGTACCACTACCGCTTCGGAGACAAAGCAAAGCGCTGTGAATCGCCATGCTGCAGAAGAAAGAAGCCGTCGGAAAACTAAAGACGACACCGACTGTGGCGGACGTCGGTGTCCCGTACACCAGTAATCGCCTTTGTGTACACGATTGCAACACTCACGAACGTTTCCTCGTGGACACAGGCGCCGACATCTCAGTTTTGGTCGCTAATCACAAGAACAAGAAAACTCCAAGCGCCTACAGTTTATTCGCTGCAAACAATACACCAATCAAGACTTACGGACAGAAAACTATAAGGCTAAATCTTGGTTTGCGAAGAAACTTCGAGTGGTCATTCATCGTTGCAGACGTAAAAACCTCAATACTGGGAGCTGATTTTCTCCGTCACTTCAAGCTGCTGGTGGACCTGGACAAGAAAAAGTTAGTTGACAAAGTGACCGAACTATCTATCGACGCGTTAGAAGTTTCTACAAACACAGAATCAGTTCACATCATAAGCAACAATCAACTATATTACGATATTTTGAAGCAGTATCCAGATGTATTACGTCCAATGTCATTGAAACAGCCACCGAAACATGACGTCGTCCACCATATTGAAACCACCGGCCCTCCACTCTACGCTCGCTTCCGCCCGCTGCCTCCGGACAAGTACAAGGCAGCCACAGAGGAGTTTGACCGGATGTTAGAAATGGGAATCTGCAGACCATCGAAGAGCCCGTGGGCAAGCCCGCTGCATGTTGTCAAGAAGAAGGACGGAGGCCTCAGGGTATGCGGTGACTACAGACGATTAAATTCAGTTACACGACTAGACCGCTATCCTATACCACGAATACAAGACTTCGCGTACCAGCTGCACAAAAAGAAGATATTCTCGAAGATTGACCTCAAAATGGCTTACTATTGGATACCAATTGCAGAGGATGACGCCCAGAAAACCGCAATTATCACACCATTTGGGCTGTTTGAATTCAAATGCATAACGTTTGGCCTGCGCAACGCTAGTCAGACGTTTCAGAGATTCATGCATGAAGTACTGCGTGGCATAGACAACTGCTTCTGTTACGTGGATGACATACTGCTGTATTCAAACAACGAAGAGAGCCACAGACAACTCCTACAACAAGTACTAGAACGCCTTAAGAAATACGGCGTAATGCTAAAGATATCAAATGACTGCCGTTACTGCGTGACCATCATCGACCGCTGCACCAAGTGGCCTGAAGCTGTTCCAGTGCACGACATAACCGCTGAAAAGGTTGCAAAAGCCCTATACGAGAATTGGATAGCAAGATTTGGCTGTCCACTGCGAATAACAACAGATCAAGGACGCCAATTTGAATCCCAGCTTTTCCAATCGCTGATGAAGAAATTTGGCATAACACGAATACGGACCACGGCGTATCATCCCCAATCCAATGGTATGATCGAGCGGTGGCACAGAACTCTGAAGGCAGCACTGATGGCGCGAGGCACTACACAATGGACAGAAGAGCTTCCTACTGTACTGTTAGGACTGCGCACGGCGTTGCGAATCAACAACAGTTTAAGCCCAGCAATGATGATGAACACCGGAACAAGTCGTGTGGGAGTAAGTACCCCACACATATAATTAAAATCAAATAAGTAATATTACCATCACAAAACAATGTATGTAGTATGTACCTCTAAGAATAGAGTTGTTAAAAATTGTGGCATCTTGGCCAGCGCGCTACCACATTCATAAATTTTAAATCAGCATCACAGATCGCTTGGACATTTCGGGAAAAGTAACCCTTACGATTTCGATATTCTTCACTTATATTATGACCTAAAATAAACCAAAGTGGAATAACTATATTAACTTATTGTAAGTATGTTATTAATACATAAGTTATCAAATGAGCACTCACATGGTGACTGAATGCGTATATGAGTGCAATCTATTGCAGCAAGAACTCGGGGGAAGTCTCCAATTTGGTAGAATTTTTCTGCACTTTGTTGGTGAACATAAATGTACTGATCATACAAGGTCGAGATTTCTGAAGATATATCGCGTACTATTCTGCCTGCTGTTGATGTAGACACCCCAACAAAATCAGCTACAGGTATCAACATAGTACCGGTAAACGTAACGATAACAGTAGTTGATGGAGTGGCGAAACACCATGATTCCTGTCAAATAAAATTATTCCAAATTAAAGCTTTATCAGTCGTATAAAGACAATATGCTTATACACAAGTTTCAAACTAGTTTGCATACCTTGTGGAAGTTACACGGATAAACGGCATCAACTGAGGTAATAGAGAATTCACTGTAGCTTTAGCTTTATCTAAAGGTGAATTCAGCATCATCAAGACTGCATATACATAGTTCACCCTTTTGAGTCTTCGTGAAGAAGCACGTTGTCTATCATCAGCGTCGCTGTCGGTGTCCAAGATGGACAACAGAGCAAGGACCTCCATATCACTATCGTCACTATCACTTGAAAATACTGAAAATGCCATGATTTGTTTTAAATTGTAATTAGTACCAACGATTACTTTATTACTATCCCTGAAATTTCTAGGATTGCAACCTGCGATTGTTTACACCGATCGAACTAAATGTCAAAATTGACAGATTGGTTATTTGCAAGTATAAACTGTCATTTCCGAACAGAGGCCAATCTTTAATCTGTGATCCACCCTCCCATAGATAGATTGGTTCCGAGGATACTAAAATCTATCTGAAGATCGGTTATTAGCAAGCTTTACCCGAAAAATGGATTGGAATGTCGATCTTAGATGGCAAAAATTGGATCAGGATTGATTTATTAATCTCGGGCGTAAATAATATATAGGTAGGCTCCCGATACATCGAGTAAGTTTATTATTTAAAATTTTGTATGAGAGTTTGTTTCGATAGGAGACAAATTTCTAAGTATTTCAACTTCAACTTATTAAAATAACTCTATCATTTATATAAATTATGGTGTTATTAAAAAATGTTAGTTATAGACAAGTGAACATTTTTAGGTACTTACCTCTACCTATATTTCATTGATGTAGAATATTTAATTTAAGATGCCTACAAGACGAAGAGTTTCCATTAGGCAAATGGAATTACTTGTGGAGTTTGCGGAGTGCAATCCCGATATTGCATTGGGCCGCTTTCCGGGAGGGCTACAGACTGTTAGAGACCCGAGAAGTATGGAACACTATAGCAGTCCAACTAAACTCAGTAGCAGAGGGAACCACAAAAACACCAAACGAATGGCGAAGAGTAAGTTTATTTTATTATATCCTCTGAAAATACACTACCTAAATATTAATACATTTTCCATTCTCTTCATCATTACTTAAAACAGGTATTTTAATGCTGCATTCTTTGTCACATTATCCTTGGTCCCTTTTCTTATGAAGTATCACCACTCAAGACTCACAAAACCCTCAAGTACCTCTGATAAAAAATTACTCTAAAAATAGCTTGCATTTTAAGTTTGTTGTGTTGTTTATATTCTTAGAAGTAGCTTGGTTTAGGATAGTATTTAATATGTGATGAAGGTATATTTTTCTAACATAGTTACAAAATGTTTTTTATTTTTTCTATCAAGTACTGGATAGAGTTTAAGGCCAAGACAAAGGGCAAAGCTGCAGACTCAAGGAGGAATGCGTCAGCAACTGGGGGAGGGCCTTGTTTCTCTGAATGAGTTAGAGAAGAGAGTGTTGGCAATATTAGGTCCAGTAGCGGTGGAGGGATTGCCTGGAGTACGCCTGCCTATTGATGTTAGTTTCATAATTGGCTAGCCTGGAACTAAAGTAGTCTATGTAACATTTTAGGCTAAATCCATCTAAGAGCATTTTTGAACTTAAAAACAATAAATCATTCCCAGCAAAAGTGGTCTATGTTATGTTCAAAAAATACAAAAAATACAAAAATCTTTATTTCTTTAACAAATATCATCTTATAATTAGTTGCT
>NDFZ01002494.1:0-18595 GCA_002192655.3 Mamestra configurata
TTTGCGCTCAGTCGTGATCTAGCGCTTGCCGAGAGACGTACTAGTATACCTTTGCGTTATTATTACGTAATAAATCGATTTATGAATTTTTGAACCATTAAAATCTTTCATTATATCATTAAAGTCTTTGTCGATTCCGCCGTTTTTCGTAACTTTTCTTTTTTATTATTTAATATGGGTTTGCTCTTGACTCTAGTCTAGGTCATAGATGACAGAGACATAGACGACGATGGAGCGAGCTTACTCAGAAGAAGCCGGTTCTCAGAAGAACTCTAATTTTGAAGAGATTAGGGTTGTATGCGTTCGGAAACACAACACTAACTCCGCAACAACTCCAAAACAATAAAATCACAAGATATATAGATGGCTTAGAAAATGGTGGAAGAATTTGGGGGACCATTCATCAGCAGTGGAACAGTGGGTCATCAACATCTGCCTAGGCTCTTCGAATTATTTTAGGGTCGTCTTCCAGACTAACTGGTTGCTGTTGAATACCAGTATTTTACATGTAGCGACTGTTTTATCTGACAACACAGTTACTGGGTCACATGGTACTTACCCCATGTTGTCAGAATATCACGCTTTTGAAAGACGACAGCTTTTAAAGATCTTGACATACGTAGTTTAAACGTTCGATCGAACTAAATCATGCCACTTATTTATTACTTACTCACTCAGAAAGTGCACCTGTGTTTGCGCACACACTTGTGCACTATAATAATACACGCGACACGATTGGCACAGTGGTTGAGTGAAAAAAATGCCCCGCGCCGATGGCTAGTCCCGGTTGAGATTATCCGCCATGGTCGAAATCGTTCAGGAAGATTATACTTACTCACTAATTCATCTATTTATTCATACGACAAAAATGGCATTTTGAGCTAAATTTAAAAAACAATAAGGGGGTCCGATTAAAACAATATTAACCTCTAGCTTCGGTTTCTCTATTGTTATCCTGAATGCACTGCAGAGACACAAATGCATTGTTACATTACACAAAGCGTCTCTAATAGTATTTAAAGCCGATTCAAACACGACCGATACTACTGACCACACCATTAGCACACTAGGGATGTGGTGACGAGCGAACGTGGTGTTGTACAAATTACAAGTATCACCTAGAAATGCCTAGAATAGGTTTGTGTAGGAGCACGAAAAGTACCTTGGGCTTTAGACGAAGTGTCATTCGATAAGCGATTGTCAAGAAGTCTAACGGCTGGTTTCAATTACGTATCTACCTTTAACCAATTGTCAAATTTGCTACCAACAGTCATGTTTAAAAGGCAAACATAACGTTTCAGCTACTGTTGGTAGCTAATTTGACAGTTGGACAAAGGTAGATACGTTATTGAGACCGGCCCTAAAAGGTATGGTATTTGATAGGATCTCACTTTTGGAGCCTTTTACCTATTGCTGCTCTATCGCCAAGCATCGTTGTCGTGTTACGGTTTGAGGGAGTATGGTTGACGTTCGTTATTAAGTAGAAGCACATGTGACCTTGTTGCTCTCTCGGATGACATCGTACTTGTGACCCCTTAGTAAGGGTCAAATAAGACAAATTTATTAAGCTCAAAATTAAATGTAAATTCAAGATTACGATAGACTTGAATCTAGCAAGTCTATAACTATTCCAGTAAGATCTGATTCCAGAAAATCTAAAATAAAATGTTTGCGAACGAAAAACCATTTCATACGAAATCGAAGCAAGATATAAAATATTTATCCATTCAAAGCGAAAATTTAATAGAAAGCTCACCCTAATTCTATTTTAATAGAAAACTGAATTTTCTATTAAATTATGTTCGATATATTAATTAATCTATAGTAGGTAGTAATTTATTTTAGTGAATTATTTAGTGAATTTTTTGAATTATTTAGTTTATAGTTTTAGTGAATTATTTAGTGAATTTAGAATTATTTAGTGAAAATTTACTTAGAATTATTTAGAATTATTTCGTTACCCGTCATTAAAGTTCTCTTTTGACCAAATAAAACATAGTTCAATCCCGAGTATCTAGGACTTTTGCAACATTTGCTCAAAATCGAAGGGAAAAAAATGAATGCGCTGCTGTTAAATAGCTCAAGCTCTAAAAATAAGGAATAAATATCTTGATTAGATTAAAAATAGGAAGCGACTACGTGGTCGTATATCTATAGAATCAATACCGTAAGATGTCTACCTACTTTACAGTTAGACAAAAGATACTAACTCAAAACAAAGAACCTCCACGTCACTGAATACACTGTAACGTCCATTGTCTAATACTCGTATAGACATTAGAAATAGAACACTGCAATTGCAATCCATTTTATTGCTTGCCCACATTCCCGATATCGTTTCGGTAATCCCACTATGCATTTGCCCAGATGCTACCAAATCGTTATAAAGGATAATTTAAGGTTAAGGGGGAGGCGTCAGGGTAGACTTGCAACAGTTGTGCATAATAAATTAAATCATAACTTTGCGTAATAATTTATGCAAATTCAAAGTTCTCAGTTCAAATTACCAGATTGACAATTACATGAAATCATGACATAGATATTAATTAGGCCGTAGGTAAAGAGTTCGTGGCTAAATAATGTAGTCCACATTTTTTACTTATTTTTTTAAGGGTGGGCAATCATCAAATGATTTCTTCAAGGGAAGACTTTTACTGATTAAAACCCATCCGTATTCCTCCTAAAGCCCTTGCCCAAGCCAAAGCCGCGGTGACTTTCGAATAAATTCTGCGTCCCAGGCAGGCTCTGGCCCTAACGGGCCCCGTCCTCTATGCTGACATTTCTTTCTTGAGATCTGACAGTGAGCCACCCAACGCTCGCCATCATCAGGCCCGCGCCTACGGTGGCCGGGGATCGCCCTGCGATTCTCGACGACCGGGGTGTCTTCTTCAGTTGCGGGGAATGGGGAGTAGGCATTGTCTCTTCGGCACGCGGCCCGCCTCCTCCTTCGCTAGCAGTACTTCTTCGCAGAAGGAGGTGACCGCTTCTCATAACCCTTCGCTCCGGACAACGGATTGAACCAGGGCCGGACGCGGGAGGTCGCATGTAGTCCACATGGTTCGATCTTCAAGTTTAAACTTTAATTAAAATCATTGAAATGTCGGTAAATACCTGTACATGCCGCACGGGTCGATCTTCAAGGTTAAGCATCGCTTGCCGAGGTTGGTCTGTGGATGGGTGACCATCTTAACATACCGAGACTCCTCCGTGGCTCGGAAAGCACGTTAAGCCGTTGGTCCCGGCTGTCATTTGTAGATGTTTGGCAACAGTTCGGACAAGGAGTAGGTACTGTGTTACCCAGTTAATGGGTTGGTAGGCAGTCACTCTACGTAAAATACTGGTATTCAGCTGAATCCGGTTTGACTGGAAGCCGTCCTCAATATAGTTGGGAAAAGGCTAGGCAGATGATGGTGGTGAGTTGCAAATTGCAAAACATTTAGGAAAATATGAGTTTCTTGGGTAAGCGATTTCGCCTTAACTCGCAAAATCAGAAAATATTTCATGTGCCTTCTATCCGATACAAAGCACGTACCTTCTATAGAAAATTTACGATAGGAAAGTCAGGTTTTACAATACATTAGGTAATTGTGAGTTTCTGTACGATTTGCTCAACATTGAGAATAATAAATATTTTAAATATGCCAAGTTTTCTCGTTTGGTTGCGATTTTTAAACGGTTATTCGAAGTTGAATGGTATTTCGAATTATCGGTTGGGTTACCTAGAGGACGGGAATCTGAAACTTTCATTCGGCGGGATGAAGAATAATGTAGTTTGGTTATGTCATTTAAAATATTAACTTAATTTTAACTTAACATCTTAAAATTTTACTATCGACCAATCTTTATGGACTTCACATTGGTAAGCTGTCCTATAATAGATCTTATAATCAAAAACGGTATTTTCAAAGCAAACATATAGGCCAATCATCGTTAACAGATTAAACGCATGAGTTCGCAAAAAAAGAACTGTACTGATTTTTTGGGTTTTTTTTTCGGATAGAACAAAGTAAAACTGCTAACTGGGTGGCGCTCCGAAAACCTCGAATTTGTCTGTGATTTTTCAGTTAAAATCGATATAGTGCTATTTTTTCGACCTAAGATATTTTAAATAACAAGCCTGAAATACAGTTTTGAGCGAAATTCAACCAGAAAGTTTCACAATAACTCCCGAAGTTAAAGGGGATTATTCGATAAATAATCATTGAACTATAATGCCAAATAATGCCAAATCAAGTATGTTAACTTACCATAAATAATTATTCACGTTACAGCAAAGGGTTATTTAATTTAATGTAACATAATTATGACACTGAAATTGTTTAATTTCGTCCTGTACGCAAACTCATAATTGTATAAACATTAATTTATGGCGCGTTATGAAAAGGTCTTCCTCGAAGTTAATTTCAGATGTAGGGGTAAAGTATTCTAACATTTTGAACAAACTGTGATATGTGAGATTTAATAAAAGTTTTGCCTTTCCTAGGAACGACTTGAGTTGTAAAGTTAATACATGAATGACCTCTTAAGTCACCTTATTTGAAAACTTCCCCTTATGTATGATTTGCATTTATAAGTTGTTTTTGTAAAGTGATCGTAATGTTTGTAAACTTTGTATGAGTTAATTTAATTAAGAAATAATCGGTTTATCAGAAAAACAACAGCACTCATACCTATATACGTAAATACAGGGTTGTGCCTTCCAAAGAAGTTGAACAACAAAAACAGTCGCTCAGGACAGAAAAACTTTCGATTTACTGTCATGTGTATTCCGCGATAACCACTAATTGCTTCTAGAATCCTGATACAATCACAAGCGATCAACAATCAGTGCTTATTTAATTTACAAGCCGAAAACAAATAGATACACACTGATTACTCAAACCCGAAACACACCATATCACACCACCCTCTAATTCCTCCATCAAATATAATCCACTCACACACGAGTAATTCATCTGAAACAAAAAAGTTCGAACATGATTTACGGTCCTAATTCCCGACACGATTACGGCCGAACTGCCAAACCCGACTCGCGAACTTACCGATATAAATATCAAGAACAACATTTACATGGGTCCTTAGTATTCTTGGTGTGTCTTCAACTTTAGTAACATTTCACCCCGTAAGACACTTTGCCGTGACTAAATCATACGCGGGTGCGTGATCGGGAAATTTGGGTGGTTGTGTAGTGGAAGCTAGGCGAGGTATTAGCTTACGCGTAGGAAAGTGTCCCTGATTTTTTTAATATTTGTTATGTTCAAGCAAAGCTATACAATTTATTATCTTGTGCTGCGCTTCGGAACTACTCGGAAAGTAAGAGCTAAGTGAATAGGTTGAACCGCATTTATTGTGGACACCTTTGGTTATAGATTTTTTATTGCATGCTAACATTAAGTTGTATATTGTGTGGAACTGTACCTACTACTTGGAAAGCAATAAATATGTTACCGGAAAATAGCAAACGCCGTAAGGTTGTAAAATATCGCGTGAAATTCTAAACATTTTTTTCTAAATAAGACACGGATATATTGGAAACTATTACACAAAATATCGAGAAGTTATAATCTATTACAATCTTACGGAGTCTGCATTGTTCCGGTGACATACTTATATATAAAATTCTTCCATTACTGAGTGACTGACTGAGTGTCTGACAGACAACGCACAGCCGAAACGTCGTAGACAGCTGAAGTTTGGCAAGTGGGTTTCTCGGGACATGTAGGGGAGCACTAAGAGGATTTCCCGAAATTCTTATGGAAACGAGGGATATGCGCGTACGAAGTCGCGAACAAAAGCTAGTTATTTTTTATTGTATCTTTGGGTGTAAGAAAAGTGACTTGGTTGTTATAATAAGTAGCCAGGGTGTACTGTATACCTTTTTTTTTTAAGGATCGGAAATCATCATATGACTTCTCCCGCTCTGGGTAGAGCGGAAGGTCGTGTCAGACTCTTACTGACTAAAACCCATCCGTGTTCCTTCTAAAGACCTTTGCGTTCCAGGGCCGCGGTGACTCTTTCGAATAAATTCCGCAACCCTGGCAGGCTCTGGCCCTAGCGGGCCCCGTATTCTATGCTGATATCTCTTTGTGGCGCGCGAGAAACACAACGCACCATCGACCCAGGCCTGGTGGTGATCGGACAGCGAGCCACCCAACGCTCGCCGTCCACAGGCCCGGTGTGCTGTATACCTAAAATAGATAACAGAGTATCATAGCCGAATTGTATACATAGCTATCTCCAAAGGAGCTTATAAGATTTGCAGTTTTTGGAATGTTAGAGAATGGTTGTAACTCTCTATCAAATATATTTGACCCTTCTCGCAAATTAAGGGTATATCGGTAGGTTCACCTTATTTATTCTTGAACCATATTTTCTTTTACAATTTTTCAAACTATCTCGACGAAGCTTTTTCTATTGTTGAAAGCGTACCTTTACCGATAAGTCAAGCGGGTAAGCTAATTGCGTTAAAACTTCAGTCTTCGAAGAATCCCGCAAAGAGTTGCACCTCATTCTTTTAAACTGAACTATAGAATTCTCGGAGGGTGTTTCATTACGAAGATGGAACGATAACTGGACACAAACATAAATAGGTTACTGCAGGAAACTAGACTATAACTGAAATAATAGACAGCTTAGCGTAGCAAAATCGTTGNTCTCTTTGTGGAGCGCGAGAAACACAACGCGCCATCGACCCGGGCCTGGTGGTGATCGGACAGCGAGCCACCCAACGCTCGCCGTCCACAGGCCCGGTGTGCTGTATACCTAAAATAGATAACAGAGTATCATAGCCGAATTGTATACGTAGCTATCTCCAAAGGTGCTTATAAGATTTGCAGTTTTTGGAATGTTAGAGAGTGGTTGTAACTCTCTATCAAATATATTTAACCCTTCTCGCAAATTAAGGGTATATCGGTAGGTTCACCTTATTTATTCTTGAACCATATTTTCTTTTACAATTTTTCAAACTATCTCGACAAAGCTTTTTCTATTGTTGAAAGCGTACCTTTACCGATAAGTCAAGCGGGTAAGCTAATTGCGTTAAAACTTCAGTCTTCGAAGAATCCCGCAAAGAGTTGCACCTCATTCTTTTAAACTGAACTATAGAATTCTCGGAGGGTGTTTCATTACGAAGATGGAACGATAACTGGACACAAACATAAATAGGTTATTGCAGGAAACTAGACTATAACTGAAATAATAGACAGCTTAGCGTAGCAAAATCGTTTATTGTTTAATTAAACACAAAAAACTAGACCTGTAAATTCTGACTATAGCAACTGCAGAAAATTTCAGCGTTGTTGAGTGTACAACGTGTAACAAAATGAACGCAATACCAGAAAAGGGGTCATTGTACTCATCATTATGGACAACTTTTACTATTTTACCAACAATAAAATTGAGAAAAAATATTATGTATGGAACAGCTGCTCAAATTTTAAATGCTCAAGCGCAAGTTCGATCTTGTATGGACTATTGGGACGGATCTGCTAGTTACCAGATTGATAAGTCAATTGAGAAACGAGCCAAGAGGATCAGCGGCAATGACAGGCTCGTTGACTCGAAGCTCCAAAGTTCTGAGCATCGACGCCGAGTTGCTAGCTTGTCGGTTTTCTATCGGTTGCATTTTGGGGAGTGTGCGACGGAAGTGCATAGTTTAATTCCGCCAAGACCATTCCATCATCGGACCATAAGACTCATGGCGATGCGCTACCGGTACATGGTAAAAAAAATGTGCGCATAACTGCAGCTGATTTTTGTTTCGCGATTTTATTACGTTAAAACCTGTTACACGTTGTATTAATGAAACTGTGACGTGTCATATATTAAGTCTGTGTTAAAAATGAAATACCTAGTGCCTATGAAGGCACTAGGCATTTCATTTTTTAAGCGATAATTTTTTTTCACTTACAGTCAAGGTTTAAAGTTGAAATCACAACAAGGTTACAGGAATGAAATAAGTGTATTACAGTTTTCTAAATCTTATTTTATTTTACAAACACACCGACACATTTGAATTCACTTCCCTCTTTTCAATTCAAGAGCCATGCGAAATAAAGCTAGTAATAAATATTCGCCGATCTTTCAGTGTAACGTGGCCACCAATACCTGAGTGCTGACCATAGCTCGCCACGCACCCTAAGGCACATAAACTATGAATAAGTCATGCCCACCGAATACGTAATGTATACGGTCCAACTAAGGATTTACTTCGGTAAATTTTTGAATTCTGGTTTCGCACTTCGTTGGCCATGGTGTGAAATTTCAAACGGAATATGAAATCATATAAATAACCTCGTTCTGAAAAACATAGTTAAAAATGATTTCTGTTTAAGATTTCATTAAAGTTTCTCAGAGATTGATATTTATGATAAACAGTTCATTTTTAAATGTACAGTTTTAATGAAGATGTACATAATCTAATAAAACACTTTTACTTAAAAAAATAATTTGTCTTATTTGTCAAATGAATATTAATATCTCAATGTTACATAAGCATTTGACAATATTAATTTTGTTTTTTTTTTTGTCACATTAGTCTACTAAGAAAACGCAGCGTTCAGTAGGTCTAACCAAAGATATCCAAGCAAAAAAAACACGGATTAAAGATTTTATTTAAACCTAAATTAATATTTTTTTCAGCACACTAGAATAAACACATCCATTATGGGTAGGTACTTGACGTGGTCGCGTGTGTATCAAAATTATGAGATAACAAAGATATGGATGTGTTTATGCATTGGGTAACCAACATTTTGTTGTATTTCGTTAGCTTATTTCTTTTTTTCAAAGTATTTAATGCGTTTTTACATTTTTTTTTTTACCATTGTCCTTATGTTGGTGGTCTGAATGATTTCTAAAAGTTTGTCCACCTTTTTTAATGGGACCTTGTATACATTAAATTTAAAAGAAATTAAACTTCTAGAAAATTTGTGCTTTTTATAATTAGTTATATTACAACTCTAGAAGTGGACGTACAAACTTAATAATAAACTTGTCCCTTAGCTGCTTTTTGACATAGCTTCAGAATGTCTTGTAGTATATTAAACACTGCGCAATAACTTATCACAAAACTAGGCTAACAGTGTTATTATTCTATTGTTGGCCGTTGTATTTTTTTTTTTTTTAAAGTTCGTTAAAATGATAGAAAATACACGCTAGCTTTTAACACTCCCCGTGCCCATAGGCATTAAAGCCCATTAACATAACATAAAATTAACATACATATTAGGTAACAAAGTTCCTACAATAGGCTTCTACGCTTTCGTGGCGGAGTTTAGCCGTCCTAGGTAAAGTTAGACCAGTCTTTCCCAAAGTTGTTCACCTGGACCTCCAGGGGTCTATTAGTACAAAGGAAATTTAAATAGATATAGCACAAGATGTTAAGATAGCTCGTGGCTAAATAATAACAGCCGTCCTGGTCGATCTTCAAGGTTAAGTAACGCTTGCCGAGGTTGGTCAGTGGATGGGTGACCATCTTAACATATTGAGACTCTTCCGTGCCTCTGAAAGCACGTTAAGCCGTCGGTCCCGGCTGTTATTTGTAGATCTTTGGCAGTCGTAACGGATAGTCAGAAGCCAGAAAATCTGACATCAGTCTTNACATCCATTATGGGTAGGTACTTGACGTGGTCGCGTGTGTATCAAAATTATGAGATAACAAAGATATGGATGTGTTTATGCATTGGGTAACCAACATTTTATTGTATTTCGTTACCTTTTTTTTTTCAAAGTATTTAATGCGTTTTTACAATTTTGTTTTACCATTGTCCTTATGTTGGTGGTCTGAATGATTTCTAAAAGTTTGTCCACCTTTTTTAATGGGACCTTGTTTACATTAAATTTAAAAGAAATTAAACTTCTAGAAAATTTGTGCTTTTTATAATTAGTTATATTACAACTCTAGAAGTGGACGTACAAACTTAATAATAAACTTGTCCCTTAGCTGCTTTTTGGCATAGCTTCAGAATGTCTTGTAGTATATTAAACACTGCGCAATAACTTATCACAAAACTAGGCTAACAGTGTTATTATTCTATTGTTGGCCGTTGTATTTTTTTTTTTTTTAAAGTTCGTTAAAATGATAGAAAATACACGCAAGCTTTAATAACACTCCCCGTGCCCATAGGCATTAAAGCCCATTAACATAACATAAAATTAACATACATATTAGGTAACAAAGTTCCTACAATAGGCTTCTACGCTTTCGTGGCGGAGTTTAGCCGTCCTAGGTAAAGTTAGACCAGTCTTTCCCAAAGTTGTTCACCTGGACCTCCAGGGGTCTATTAGTACAAAGGAAATTTAAATAGATATAGCACAAGATGTTAAGATAGCTCGTGGCTAAATAATAACAGCCGTCCTGGTCGATCTTCAAGGTTAAGTAACGCTTGCCGAGGTTGGTCAGTGGATGGGTGACCATCTTAACATATTGAGACTCTTCCGTGCCTCTGAAAGCACGTTAAGCCGTCGGTCCCGGCTGTTATTTGTAGATCTTTGGCAGTCGTAACGGATAGTCAGAAGCCAGAAAATCTGACATCAGTCTTACCAAGGAGTACCTACCGTATTACCCTGTTAATGGGTTGTGGAGGTCTGGTAGACAGCAGCTCCACGTAAAGTACTGGCATTCAGCTGAATCCGGTTTGACGGGAAGCCGACCCCAATATAATTGGGAAAAGGCTAGGCAGGCGCCAGGCAGATAGCACCAGATGGTAAATAGGCATAATGGACAGCATGAGACACGATGCACCGCTTGCCCATTAGTGCTATTAGTACTAAAAATTTTTGATCTTCTCTTAGTTACTAGAACGTCGCTTGCTTTGTAGTGGCAACAAAGAAACTTTAAAAAGCTTATAGGCCAATCAAATTAGCTTTGAACCTAGCAAAAAATCCTAACACTGATTTTTTTATTTGATCGTTTATTTTATCTTAGCGCTTCTAATAGTATAAAAAATAAACATATTCTTTTTAAAAGCTTTTATTTAACTTCACTTGTACCTATGTATGTTTGTATGTCCTGGATTCTTGCAATACATTTTTTATATAAAAAAAAAAAACAAAAAAAAATTGTTGATAATATATAATATATATATAAGACCCAAGGGCTGGCTTTTACCTTGGTCAAAGATTAAGCATTGCCATACAACGTGGCAATGCCGCCAGTCTTTTGGGTACACTTCCAGTCGACAGCNATATAAGCTAGCAAAGCTAAAAAAAGCTATAAAAGCTAGGAAAATCGAGTTTTCTTTGATTTTTTTTCAATAGGTAAGGAATAGGAAAAATTCATTTATTTTATCAGAATTAAACAATTTCTCCCTAAGAAATGTCCCTAAAAAANAGCTAGCAAAGCTAAAAAAAGCTATAAAAGCTAGGAAAATCGAGTTTTCTTTTATTTTTTTTCAATAGGTAAGGAATAGGAAAAATTCATTTATTTTATCAGAATTAAACAATTTCTCCCTAAGAAATGTCCCTAAAAAAATACGAAATTTCGAAAAATTTATTAGCTGAGTTTTTTTATAATTAAGTCAGACATGGCTTATAAATTAAAATTAAATCCCATTTAATTCAATTACATTTTCTACTGAATCACTATCTCAAAACAAACTGGTAGTAATAAAATTTGCACTAACGATAACTAACGCTAGCATTCAATTTTGTTGGTTAGCGAATTAAGATGTTTAATTAAGTAGTTTTATGAAAAAGAAGAGTTAATTTTTAGCTTGAAAATCTGAAATTAACAAAATCTAAAATTAACATTCTTTATAAAAATAGCACAGTTGCACATATTAAAAATGTTTAATTTGATGTTTTTTTTTAAGAAAACAAACACGCAACTTTTGCGGGACACATTTTAAGTTACTTCCCTGCTTATATTCTACACGTTAACACGAAAAAATAAGAGTTAAGAATTGTTACAAAACTAGCCTAATTTTCGGCGTAATTTGCCTATGGACTATTAATAAAGATTCTCATAACGGTATATACTTCTTTTATAAAACGGTTTAGAAATTCGAACACAAAAGAGAAAATTTGCCACGGGGTTCACGAGACTAAAAAGTTCGGGGAGCTATGAGTTAGACCAGTAGAATACTCTCATGGAACTTCGCAAGTACTACGATGTTAAAATATTTAGTCCCATTCATGGCTCCATGCGATTTGAAATTGTTTGCATACATATTGCCTTGTTGCTTGCGGACTAATTCCGCAAGAATTGGAATTCATATCCGTTGCATTTTAAAATGGCGAAGCTTACGTTGTTGACGGAAAAATGGTTTTGGAAAATATGAATGTAATGTGCAATACTGAAAACTAGATCTAAAAACGAGTTGCCAGTTAGTGTTTAATGTTTGCTTAAAAATATGTCTTTCCTTGAAGATACTTTTAGACAAATAGAAAGCATTTAAGAGATTTCATATCGGAGAGAGGACTAAATAGGTAGGGAAAATCTTTACATTTATTCATATTATTTCTTGCTATGTCTTTTTCTTGGCATGACAATTTCGGGATCCTATGGTCCCGGACCTTTGGTACCACGGTTCAGAGCGAGAGGGAATGGGAAGTAGCTCGTTCTGCGAAGCAGTAATGCAAGCGAATGAGAAAGCAGGATGCGTGAGGGAGAGACAAGCCTCACGCCCCAGCCGCCGCAGCAGGAGAAGACGCCCTGGACATCGGGAGTCGCAGGGCGATTCCCGGCCACCGTAGGCGCAGGCCTGCGGACGTCGAGCGATGGGTGGCTCGCCGTCCGAAAATGAAAATGCCCAGATCGACGCGCGACGGCGCGTTGAATTAACAGGACCCGCTAGGGCCAGTGCCTGCCAGGGTTGCGGAATTTTACCCCTGTATGAAAATTTGTATTATTGAAATATTTATAGATGACAGTAACAGCATAGAAAGCAGCAAAATCAAACCTAATCGCAATAATTAAGATAATATGGTTCCTTGCAGATTGTACCATTGTATTTTGGAAAACTTTAAAAATCTATAAACTTTAACACGGTAGTTGATCGTTAAAGACTGACGACTTTGAATGCTTTTATGAAACAACCATGCAAAACACAGACGCTGCTTTTACTTTTAAATATTAATTAACTTTAGTTTTGTCTCTTATTTTGAAAAACTTAAAGATACACGTGAAAAGTAGAACTGTCTCAGACTGGTAACCCTGAAACAAAATAGAGGAAAATGCAAAATGCCAAAATGCAAACTTGAATGATTTAAAACTCAGGGCTGGGCAACAATGGAAAATGTTAGAGGAGGCCAATGCCAAGAGGCACGCTGAACTGCGAAACATTCTATAATGAAACCAAAATCGCACAAATTTAATGTTTATGTGCAACCTAGATTCCGCCAGCGACTTCGCCCGTGTTAAAGTTGAAAATGATCCCAAGGGAACATACTCCCGGGATGAAAAGTATCCAGTAGTCCAATTCCAGGCCATGGTCTAGCCGTGTGTCACGTTTCAACTAAATACGTTCAGCCGTTAAGACGCGAAGAGGTTACAAACAAACTCACTTTCTCATTTATAATAAATAAAAAAGTTAGGATTTAGTACTTCAGAATAAAGGGCTTTATTATTAGGTATTTATTCTGTTGCTGCTTTTCATACTAGTGAATAGCTCAGCTAACTAGGCCAAAAGATTACTGTTGCCACACAAGTAAATACCTAAGCAATAGTCTGGCGCTCTGCCAATACAAAGTGCAGTTATATCAACTATTTATGCCAAATGTGGTTTTAAATAGAGGCTCAGTACTAATCTTGGTCTTTAGATGTGGAATAGTATTCTCTTATNTCAGTTAGGATTTAGTACTTCAGAATAAAGGGCTTTATTATTAGGTATTTATTCTGTTGCTGCTTTTCATACTAGTGAATAGCTCAGCTAACTAGGCCAAAAGATTACTGTTGCCACACAAGTAAATACCTAAGCAATAGTCTGGCGCTCTGCCAATACAAAGTGCAGTTATATCAACTATTTATGCGAAATGTGGTTTTAAATAGAGGCTCAGTACTAATCTTGGTCTTTAGATGTGGAATAGTATTCCCTTATAAGGTATTTATTTAAACTGCATGCTTCACAAAGGTACGAAGGCGAACTAAATGCCTTGGGGATTTTCCACCGGTCAACCAAGGGTGGTGCAGAGGTAAAATGAAATGAGTTATGTTTTATTTGAAAGCAAAGATATGTATAAGTACCTAGAAGATGCAAATTACCAACTTTAATTCAAACCTGATCTACCGTATTAGCTTCAATGACTATTTACTAACTTATATAATTTAACTTAACGTTTACGTTCTTTAACTTTTTATTTAATTTAATAACTATATTTGCCAGCGACGAACTAATAAGACGCAAACACAGATCTAGATGGAAATCAAACAAACATTTATAACTATTATATATCAACTAATACTAAAGTTAAGTTAATTAAGTATGCAAAGCTGTACTATAACATAAAGCCTGTTTTATTCCCAAAGGAACAATCAGAAGTGCTTCCAAAGTAGTTACACCCCTTCACGCCATTTCATTATGTTTAAGTCCCCATAAGGGAAGTGGCCATTTATTATTTTGGCATTTAATAGTTCTTAATATTTGACAAACTGTACTTAACTAACTTTGACGTCATAGAANGAGTTAATTAAGTATGCAAAGCTGTACTATAACATAACGCCTGTTTTTTTCCCAAAGGAACAATCAGAAGTGCTTCCAAAGTAGTTACACCCCTTCACGCCATTTCATTATGTTTAAGTCCCATAAGGGAAGTGGCCATTTATTATTTTGGCATTTAATAGTTCTTAATATTTGACAAACTGTACTTAACTAACTTTGACGTCATAGAAGGCAGCTTCTATCGAAGTAGGTTAAAAATTCATGTTCCATTAGTAGCTGCGAACAATATTTCAAAAAACCCGGTTTCCAGTTCATGCTTTGAAGAGGGAATTTCAAAGGGGGAATGTTTGAAAGACGCGAGCAAGCGCATTGTTTTCAAAAGATTCTCATTTTGCAGCGGTAAAAATAAAAGTAGCTTTATGTTTTACAGCTTTTAACTTTCATATGGCGTTGGACACTTCTGGAATCGTCCGAAGCATCTTAGCCGTTCTTTGGAATTAATTTTATTGTTTTCCCACTTCTGATGTGACGGTCGGTTTGCATCTTTTGTAACTTTTATAGAGGGAATACAAAACTTTATATTATTATGACTCTTTACAAGTGAATTAGTCACATGGAATGCTTAATGTAACATCTGTGAGCGTAGCTGTCTGTGAACCTCTCTCTAAATAATGCTATTCATTATTTCTATCTTGTCTTTATGGGTTCCTGGTACACGAAAGCTACATAAGAGTATTTGGTTAGTTAGGTAAACACTGCATTCTCTGATGTCTGGAAATAAATATATATATACTCGTATGTGTATATATATGTTATAGGTGGAGATTCCAGGAAATTCCCCTTTGACCGTTCCTTTGGAACTTCATTTTGCAGTATAAAAGCATTTGAGTTCTGAAGACCCAGCAGACAAGCGTAACGGGTCAATGCGACCACGATTTTTCATAGAAATCCGTAGATTTTTTTTATGAAATCGACTTGTCGCATTTATCTCACAGTCGACTCGCCACTATCTTTGGAAACCTGCAATATTCCACAAAAAAAAACTAGAATACACTAAAAGCATGAATATAAACCAGACGATAAAAACAAATAAGTAACTTTTCTGACAAGTTTTTGATAAGAAGCTCCCCAGAGTGTGACCCTCGGACGTTCGGGCCGTTATGACGGAGCGATAATTTACTAGATTCGCTTCATTTTTCCTCAAAACTCACATACGTATGTACAGTCACGGCTATTTCACTCAGAATGCTGGCACATAAAAGTTGGGACCGTAGTATCTTTCGATAGTTATGTGTGATATGGAAGTAATGTTCCCGATTTTGTGATCGCGATTGTAAATATGAGAGAGGTAAAGTTATGAGCAGTTTGTATGTTAAACAGTTTTTATTTAGAGGGTGAGCGTTAATTTCTAGGACGATAATTTTTAGGCCCGCATTGCAGAACTTTAAACAAAATTCAAGCATTGCTTTAAACTCGTTTAAAGCCATGTGAATTGTCGAAACTAGTCTCAAGTAATGCTTGAGTCTATTGTCTTGTGTGCCTAGTAGAGATTTTTAAGGATGGGAAATCATCGAATGACTTCTTCCGCTCTGGGTGGAGCGGAAGGGCGTGTCAGACTCTTACTGACTAAAACCCATCCGTGTTCCTTCTAAAGCCATTTGCGTTGCTCGTTTAAAGCCACTTGAATTATTGAAACTAGTCTCAAGAAATTCTTGAGTCTAGAGTCTTGTGTACCTAGTAGATACCTACAAATACGAATTTGTTTTCATGGACTAATTTTCATTGAATGATTTCTCATACAAACTATTCTACCGATAGATCTAGTCAACTCCGTCTTGTAAAAACTTTTACTTTTTGTAAATTTTAAATAAAATGTCGCGGCCAAATAGTTTAATAAGCCGTTTAATTACTTGCCTAGCCATTTCATTTAACCGCGCCGTTTGTTCAGCGACCTGAGTAACATCTTTGGTTCAATATCGTTTAATGACTTGCCCATGTCAGTTATGTCGCTGATTAAACGGCGCCGTTCAATGAAAAGGCTAGGCTTTTAATGAAACGGCGGACTAAGCTAGTTGGCTGCGACAAATACATAAGTCAACTAAAACTATTTTTTTTAAGAATTCGGATTGAGCCCTTATGTTGGCACACGACATACATAATAATATGTACCTAAAAGCAACCTTTTGCGCTACATCACGCCGTAGGGCAAAACCCCAGTTGAGTTCGAAGTGTTAAGTACCCAGAGCCCATATATATTATGTTGTCCTCCCTTGCCTTTCAAAGTACCGGAACGGTTCACAGTCCTCGATACTTCGTGTAGCTACCTTGTTTGATATGTAGGTATCTCAGCTGCTTCGGGTATGAATAAGACGAGGTATAGAGCAGGACATTTTCATTGGCGTAGGACGTCGCAGCATAATTTAGAAAAAAAAATACGCTATTTGTCACAATTAAAAAAGAATCTGCAAGAGCGACCGAAACAATCTCGAAAATCTTTGTACTTTGGTGGTGTTACTTATTATATTGTTGTACCCAGCGTTACTCACATTTAAGACAAATCGAACGACACAAGCCGTCAAGAAATACAGTACAATACACATACATACATTTCTTCATACATATATACACTCAAAAAACATAACCATAACCATAACCTTCTGGCGCCGTCGGGGAAAGAAAGAAAAAGAGTTTATTTGCGACAAGCATGATGCATCCCAAAAACTAAAATAAACAAAATTACAAAAGTTATGCAAGTGCAAAAACAAAGTGTGTTTTTATTTAAAAATATAGACCATGTACAAACCATAGTATAGGGTATATTTTTAAAGGTCTCAAGGGTCCTCTTTTCACCTTTTATTTTACCTAACTACCATCAGTATGCTTCAGCTTCCTTTTTTCAAGCCATAAAATATCTTACAATGATCGATACTTACCGTGAAAAGTATAGTCTCTGCTTGTCTTATTCATTCTCAAAGTACAATACAATCCGCACGGATTGATCAGTTACTTCCCTGGACTTGTTACAATCGTTCCTAAAGTACCTATACCCTAAATCCCAGTAGCTATAAGTACCGATGCCTCACGTTTTATATCTATAAGTACTTATACTCATGTCTGCCGTAGTAGTCCTCTAACAAACGCCGAGCGCCGCCGGTCCGGTCCAGTGTTCCGACTTGCTTCCGGCAAGGCTCAACTTTGCTCTAATTTGAACTTATCCCTTTGTGAAAAGAGATATGAATGGATCGGTTGTGTTTAGAGTAGGTGGTTGCAGATGTATTGATGAAGACGTCGTGTGGTGTATATACCTATTAGAATATTTAAATGTTATTGATTAGGGTCCAATGACAAGCAATCAAATAATTGGGAAAAGGCTAGGCAGCGTTGCAACAAAGTTTCTCGTTTACCGAGCAAAGCTTGTCGAAAAATTAAGGGATCACCACTTTCAATTATATATCTCTGACCTTCTTTTTTTCTGTGAGTATTAGTACGAAATAAGTTTAATTTTGGAAGTCGGTGTCAAAAAACGAAGACACAACACAAGAAACACCATCTTCCAAAATAAAAGTTATTTTGTTCTTTGTGGTGGTTTTTCTTTGAAAGTCGATTGTATTTTTTAGAAATGGTTTTTTTATTTCTTAGTGCCACCCCCCAAAAATTCCAGTCCATATCAATTTCTATGCCTATCTCCGAAATGATCATCCAATCTAAACGAAATTTATATGGGACCATTTCGGAATAAACTTCTTTGGAACATGGCTAAAGCTCGTGGCTAAAGAATAACACCCGCACGGGTCGATCTTCAAGGTTAAGCAACGCTTGCCAAGGTTGGTCTGTGGATGGGTGACCATCATAAGATACCGAGTTTCCTCCGTGCCTCGGAAAGAACGTTAAACCGTTGGTCCCGGCTGTCATTTGTAGATTTTTGGCAGTCGTAACGGATTGTCAGAGGCCAGTAAATCTGACTCCAGTCTTGCCAAGAACTACCGTGTTACCCA
>NDFZ01002495.1:0-18600 GCA_002192655.3 Mamestra configurata
AACACGCAATCGCATCACTTGACTTGCTCGTAACCTGTGACGTGTCGATAACTTTCGGGTGTTAGTTATTGACTATTCGGTACACTCTTAAAATTATTTCACACTTCAGCGAGACGATCGCGTATGCCCGCAAATCAAGAGGTTACACTTTGAAGCTAAGATAGCAAGCAACTACTTAATCCAGCTTATGATCTGGGGNCTGGCTTGGCACGCTCTGTATACACGAGGCCAGAGTTGTTCATTCGCTTGCCAGCTTACTAGCGCATCTTGCTATCCTAGCTTGAAGAACTAGGCTCATGTACNTCCTGGCTTGGCACGCTCTGTATACACGAGGCCAGAGTTATTCATTCGCTTGCCAGCTTACTAGCGCATCTTGCTATCCTAGCTTGAAGAACTAGGCTCATGTACCCCGGGCTTGCAGTAAATATTGATAAGGAGGCACTTGGCGTACTTGTCAAAATATTCGCGTACTTGGATAATAGAAAATATACCCTATTTTCTTTACTTGATTTCACCTGATGGTAAGCGATGATGTGCACGACGATGGAGCACGCTTGTTTAGAAGTAACCTGCTCACTCTTGATTCAAAGTCTGCCAGGTTGTAGCTATCAGTAACACAGACTCCGGCAAAACGTTAAATATATAAACGTAAACTGACTGACGGAGATATCAACGCACAGCTTACTACGATACTGCTGCGACTAGGAACACGAAGCTTTGCACAAGGCTTCCTTTACGATGTAGGTCAGCAATACTAAGTAATTTTTGGGAATTCAACCTTTCATGGGGTGAAAAGGGGAAAAATTGTACGTACTAAATCTGTGTAGACGAATTCTCGGTTGAAGTGCTAGTAGAAAATATATACCCTAAATTCACTAAAATAAAAATCAGTTTTTTAATAAAAGGCGAATATTTTTACAACTACGCCAAGTTTCGTGCCACCGTTATGCTGGCATTTCGCTTGGCGTATTTGTAACCTTATGCCAATCGAAATAAGGTTAATTTTTGTATTGAACAAGTGACGCAAATGTTTGGCCAAATACACTAAGTGTGTGAGTATAGGCGTGCTACATATGTGTGTGTGTTGCTCACAGACATCCCACACTTCAAGGAGGTAGTCATCATGAGCACCACCTGCGAGTTCTGCGGACACCGCACCAACGAGGTAAGATATATGTGTATATATATATCAAATAACAATATCTAACAAAGACCATGTAAGTAAGTTTATAACATATCGGATGAGATCGTTAACTCTTTCTTCTCAATAAGACACGGATGTAGTAGAAATGATTGAATTTGGATGGGCTGGGGGATCTTAAATTATTTATTACAATATTATGGTGTTTGCAATAATCCGGTGGCATATGCAACTAATTCGAATATTTTGGTTTTGTAAACGCGCGAAGCAAAATGGCAACATCTTGCAATGCCGCAAGATAGGTGATACGCAATATACGGCCCTTGTGGGCACGTGCGGTGCACAACGTGACATATCGCATTTTGTTAGAGCGTGCATTTGCACCGACGCGACGCGACGACGGTTGACAGTTTCACCGCTTTGCTCAGTCAGTTACTGCTGAGTAAAAGTCGCGCGTGTGTATTTACACACTCCGGTTCCCGCCAATAGTGTTAATCTGTGTTGTGTGAAGTGTTAACAATTTATTTATAGGAAACTGGCTGGCCAGTGCCATCTAGTGGCATAAATTCGAAACTTTTACGTTATAAATACTTGACATTTTGCAATAAAGAGCGTGCAGCTACTATAGTTGTCATCACAGAAGTTTCAATGTCAAGTATTTATATGATAAAAGTTCCGAATTTCAACTCATTAAAACACTCGATCCTTAAATGAACGGAGCACATCGAGTTCGAGAAAGTTCGGCATCAAACGTCGTTCAGTCACTTCTACTTGTGTGATGTGAGGGACCATCACACAAGTACCCAAGGGGCGATGTGCCGCTCAGGCATCGTATTACATAAGACATAAGTATCAATGTCGTGTTTGCGCAGGTTAAGTCGGGCGGCGGCATAGAGGATAAAGGCGTGCGCTTCGAGCTGCGCATCGCCAGCAAAGAAGACTTCTCAAGAGACGTGCTTAAGGTGAGTGTGTATCTAATTAAATTGCTTTTACAGAGTCGCAGTGTTAGGATCGCACCAAGCCCGTGTCAAAAACCGAAGAATACACATCGGAGACATGTTTTTGTAAAAAACAATTTTTATTAAGTTAAGGTGCCTATCGATGTACGATGTCGCCTGAAATAAGCGGTTATTATTTAACTACTTACTTAGTATATCTTTGACAACCTTGTGATGCTACGGTCCAGAACCTTTTATAGGCGTACAAGGCGTCGAATTTAACCGCTAGTTGTGATTTCAGTCAGAAACATGCAGCATGGAGATACCAGAGTTAGACCTGGAGGTGGGCGGCAGAGCGCTAGGCGGCAGGTTCACTACGGCGGAGGGACTCATCAGCGCCACGGCGGCGCAGCTCCGGGACTGTCCCGGGGCGATAGGCGACGCGCCTGGGGTCAACCGCGACAGACTCGATCTGTGAGATATAATCATTTTGCTTTAGACGAGCTTGTAAGCTGTGATAGTTAAATCTGTCATATTTGCAACTACCATGATTTTCAGGTCTCCAGAAACAACCGTTGACTCTAGCAAAAAAGATCTTGGAATGGAAAAATAGTTTTCGCATACCCCCTATATTTTCAAACGACCTTTCCAACGACACCCCACACCATGGACCAGACAATAAAAATAATCCTCGCCACTTTACGTGTAGGAGTACTTATACCGAAAAAAAAACCAAATTTCTAGTGGTAAGCGTGTCTGGGCTAAACCGCGGACAGACAGATGAACATGGCGAAACTATAAGGGTTCCTTGTTGACTACGGAACCTAAAAACCGTTAATTTCATGTTTCGGAGATGGTACATCTCTCTAGCTAACATCAGCCACGATTTTGGAACTACAGTGGACGGAGAGCGTACCATGAGAGGTGTTGGTTATTGCATCATTGAATCATCCTTTCTTTTATAATAAAAATTATAATTCACACTCAAAATCACCACAAAAATATTCTCACACAATAGGTACACAGCACAAGTATACGGAACGCGGGATAGTTTCAAAACGTGCTCACTGCTCGGTCACCACCAACAGGGTTTCCACGCGTAAGGTCGATCCCAGATCTGTCGCTCTTTAGTTTCATAGTTTCGAAAAGACCGACCTAATTGTAATAGTGTGAGTGTGGCGCTGCCCGACCTTTACAGGGTGAATTTTTAGAGGCCCGACTTTGAGGAAAACTAAAACTGCATCATTGAATTGTTGGCTTTAGCTGGCGACCTATTTCGTTCAGGAGCTGCCAACAACATCAAGGGCTTCCGGACTAGACTGAACTCAGCCTCGGTCGAGTACCACAACAAGGTGGCGCTGGCGTCCCTATCAGTCAATTGACCGATGCAATTCCGGCACATAAATAACTTAGGCTTTAAAATGAATCGATTACGGGCAGAGATATAACAGTGCTATAACTAACCGCTGTATGCTCATGCTGACAGGTTCGTGGAGAAGGTGGAACAGGTGCTGCGCGGCGAGCGCGCCGTCACCGTCATCCTCGACGACCCCGCCGGGAACTCCTACGTGCAGAGCCTGGCGGATGATCCTAATGTGCCGGATGAAGGTATGTAGCTACGTACAGTAGAGGAGAAGGTGGAACAGGTGCTGCGCGGCGAGCGCGCCGTCACCGTCATCCTCGACGACCCCGCCGGGAACTCCTACGTGCAGAGCCTGGCGGATGATCCTAATGTGCCGGATGAAGGTATGTAGCTACGTACAGTAGAGGAGAAGGTGGAACAGGTGCTGCGCGGCGAGCGCGCCGTCACCGTCATCCTCGACGACCCCGCCGGGAACTCCTACGTGCAGAGCCTGGCGGATGATCCTAATGTGCCGGATGAAGGTATGTAGCTACGTACAGTAGAGGAGAAGGTGGAACAGGTGCTGCGCGGCGAGCGCGCCGTCACCGTCATCCTCGACGACCCCGCCGGGAACTCCTACGTGCAGAGCCTGGCGGATGATCCTAATGTGCCGGATGAAGGTATGTAGCTACGTACAGTAGAGGAGAAGGTGGAACAGGTGCTGCGCGGCGAGCGCGCCGTCACCGTCATCCTCGACGACCCCGCCGGGAACTCCTACGTGCAGAGCCTGGCGGATGATCCTAATGTGCCGGATGAAGGTATGTAGCTACGTACAGTAGAGGAGAAGGTGGAACAGGTGCTGCGCGGCGAGCGCGCCGTCACCGTCATCCTCGACGACCCCGCCGGGAACTCCTACGTGCAGAGCCTGGCGGATGATCCTAATGTGCCGGATGAAGGTATGTAGCTACGTACAGTAGAGGAGAAGGTGGAACAGGTGCTGCGCGGCGAGCGCGCCGTCACCGTCATCCTCGACGACCCCGCCGGGAACTCCTACGTGCAGAGCCTGGCGGATGATCCTAATGTGCCGGATGAAGGTATGTAGCTACGTACAGTAGAGGAGAAGGTGGAACAGGTGCTGCGCGGCGAGCGCGCCGTCACCGTCATCCTCGACGACCCCGCCGGGAACTCCTACGTGCAGAGCCTGGCGGATGATCCTAATGTGCCGGATGAAGGTATGTAGCTACGTACAGTAGAGGAGAAGGTGGAACAGGTGCTGCGCGGCGAGCGCGCCGTCACCGTCATCCTCGACGACCCCGCCGGGAACTCCTACGTGCAGAGCCTGGCGGATGATCCTAATGTGCCGGATGAAGGTATGTAGCTACGTACAGTAGAGGAGAAGGTGGAACAGGTGCTGCGCGGCGAGCGCGCCGTCACCGTCATCCTCGACGACCCCGCCGGGAACTCCTACGTGCAGAGCCTGGCGGATGATCCTAATGTGCCGGATGAAGGTATGTAGCTACGTACAGTAGAGGAGAAGGTGGAACAGGTGCTGCGCGGCGAGCGCGCCGTCACCGTCATCCTCGACGACCCCGCCGGGAACTCCTACGTGCAGAGCCTGGCGGATGATCCTAATGTGCCGGATGAAGGTATGTAGCTACGTACAGTAGAGGAGAAGGTGGAACAGGTGCTGCGCGGCGAGCGCGCCGTCACCGTCATCCTCGACGACCCCGCCGGGAACTCCTACGTGCAGAGCCTGGCGGATGATCCTAATGTGCCGGATGAAGGTATGTAGCTACGTACAGTAGAGGAGAAGGTGGAACAGGTGCTGCGCGGCGAGCGCGCCGTCACCGTCATCCTCGACGACCCCGCCGGGAACTCCTACGTGCAGAGCCTGGCGGATGATCCTAATGTGCCGGATGAAGGTATGTAGCTACGTACAGTAGAGGAGAAGGTGGAACAGGTGCTGCGCGGCGAGCGCGCCGTCACCGTCATCCTCGACGACCCCGCCGGGAACTCCTACGTGCAGAGCCTGGCGGATGATCCTAATGTGCCGGATGAAGGTATGTAGCTACGTACAGTAGAGGAGAAGGTGGAACAGGTGCTGCGCGGCGAGCGCGCCGTCACCGTCATCCTCGACGACCCCGCCGGGAACTCCTACGTGCAGAGCCTGGCGGATGATCCTAATGTGCCGGATGAAGGTATGTAGCTACGTACAGTAGAGGAGAAGGTGGAACAGGTGCTGCGCGGCGAGCGCGCCGTCACCGTCATCCTCGACGACCCCGCCGGGAACTCCTACGTGCAGAGCCTGGCGGATGATCCTAATGTGCCGGATGAAGGTATGTAGCTACGTACAGTAGAGGAGAAGGTGGAACAGGTGCTGCGCGGCGAGCGCGCCGTCACCGTCATCCTCGACGACCCCGCCGGGAACTCCTACGTGCAGAGCCTGGCGGATGATCCTAATGTGCCGGATGAAGGTATGTAGCTTCACACACTCAATGATATATATGTAAGGCCTCATTCAAACTAATGGACAAACTTGTAGAAATCATTCAACCACTGTATCAATCTTAAAGCGTTAAAAACGCCCGGAAACCTGTTTTCAGAGTAACAACAAATTTACACAGCGCAGAAGCTGCTGAATCTTCTAAGAACCAATGAAATAATTCAGAATTTTCTTCCTTCTATAAACTAAATAGAAATGGACTTAGTAGGTGGAATGGACTCACGAATTCGCCGTCGTAACGTCGTAGTGTCATAACTGAAGCTTACACTCGACCAAGTCACCTCAGTAAGTAAACACTATATCGTATATTCCAGGTCTGAAGATCACCCGCTACGAGCGCACATTCGAGCAGAACGAGGAGCTCGGCATCAACGACATGCGCACTGAGGACTACCAGCCGTCAGCCGAGCCTGCGTCGCAGTCTGAGTCGGCGTCGGAACCCACCTCGCCCGAGCCTGTGTCGGCGGCGGCGCAGTGCTAGTCACTCGCAAGGAGGATGTGCGTGTAGCTCGCGAGTGTAGTCCGCCCGATAATGGTTCCTGAGTAAAAAATATGATGCTATGTAGTGCTTTATGAAATCAATAAAAAATACGAAGATAAAACGCATCAAAGATCAGAAGTGGGGGCTTGTGACGTCACGTTTACGTAAAAAGTCTACTCAAATGTGACGTCACACGAGTTTTCAACGCACTGTATCGTCTTCATTTTTGTTTACGTGAAAAAAGAACGGACTAATTAGTTTTTTTGTCATGTACCCTATTACCATAAAGTCGGGTTCTACCGGCATCTATACTGTTACACACTAACTAAACAACTGACATTGGAGCGACATCTATACCGCCAGATACGAACTAAAGATCTGACGACACAAATCCTACATCGCGGTATCAACATTCTCCGCGCGATATGAGCACAATCATGCAGTTGCCCACCAGACACAACAGTCTGGTCGGAGGATCCTCCCTTTTCAATGGAGGATTGCGGGACGTTACACCCTTTCTGCATCCCTCTATAGGTCTAACTCATTTACCAACAGGAACACATCAGTCTGCGTTTAGTGTGTTCCATTGTTTAAAAGTACCAAAGTAACATCCCCGGGCCAAGGTAACCCGACTTTACTGTATTCAATTTTCTTTCGATTTTGCAGTTTCGGTATAAGATTGTATATTATTGAAGAAGTTAGTCACCGCCGTAACAAATATTTAGCGAAGTATAAACTCAAAGCTTTTATTTTCAATACTTAAAACAATTTAAGGCCCTTTTGAAATGTCGTGGTCGGTCAGTCAAAGCATGAAGTTAGTTGCATGTTCCAAAGCATCGTCCTCTATGGAGAAGAACGTGAAAAATCCATGGACACCATTAATGTCATCGCAGATTGTTCTGAAGTTCTAATTACTTACCTAATTAAATTACTATTTCATGAAATCACGATTCTTGGCGATTTACTAGCTTAGAAATATACATTTATGATTTTAAATACTAAACATGGGTACACACTTCTTTGTTGCGATGGCGAAAATATTTTTTTAATAACATAAAATCTACCACTTAGCTGCAAATTGCTAACAACATAATTCCGCGACCTATTCTGGCGCTTTCGTATTAAACATAATTTTGTAAAAAAAACTTATTGCCGTAAAAATACGTTACTTTAAGATTATAGTGTTAAAGTAACATTTTTACATCAATATTTATCTTTTCGTATAATTGTGGAACAAATGTTCATTTGACAATTTATCGAGAGTTTACAATCTCTCAAGATATTTTATAATCTTAGGGCGGATGCCATTTTTTTAGACTGGCCTGTTAGTCGGTTAGTGACCCTGACTGCTAAACCGGAGGTCGTGGGTTCGATTCCCACCCAGGACAAATCTTTGTGTGATGAGCATGATCATTTGTTCTGTGTCTGGGTGTAATTTGTCTATAATATGTATGTATTTAGAAATATATAAGTATGTTTATCAGTTGTCTGGTTGCCATAGCACAGGCTCTGCCTAGTTTGGGACCGGATGACCGTGTGTGAGTTGTCCCAAGATATTATTAGATATTATATTATTAGATATTATTATTTTCCGGTGACATAAACACTTGACATTGACACATCTGTGCTGCCACCTATGGTGCATGCTTTGAATGTGGCCTAGAGCTGGCGCCATCTAGTTTAAATAAAGTGTGCCTTGTAACGTGCTGAAATCGATTGCAATCGGCACTATCGTGTGATAACTATAATATTGTAACTAATTGTAAGCATTCAGCTGTGCTGTGTGTTGTACCCGCTCAGAACTCATGTGCAGACAGTGTGTATGAAATTTATTTGTACAGGGTGTCCCAGGGTTGCGTGGTCTTATTCAAGGATGGTGTTCTGCAGCTGCTATACATTACAGAAACTAGCAATTTTTTGAAGTGATAACTTGTTATGGGAGGGTAAACCGCTTCGTAACGTAACGCGTTACGGCGCCAGTCTGTCTCTCGCTTCCCTTTCTCTCACGCATACGGCAGCGGTAGGCAGGCTCTTCCCCTCTCACTCTAACCCACAGCGCTAGTCGTATTTCGGACAGACGCTTCCCATATTAAATAGTTCAACTTAGATTAGTTTAAGTTATCACTTCTGTCGGCCGTCCCGAGACGCACTGTTTTTTTTTTTTTTTTTTAAACCCGACCGCAAAAAACGACTAAGAAGTTGGTGGCATTTATTTTAGTTGAAACACATAATATTCGATGCCACGTAATGCATCAGACTGCTTGAAAAGTGTTTTTTTGAAGTGAAAACTTCTTTAGCGGCGTTGTGCACTTTTTGGGATGGGTAAAAAATTTTGGACACGTGACCTGATCGAAAATTCGTAAGACGGAGGGAAAGTTCTGAAGTGTTAAATTTTTAATGTAATATAAATTGTCATGTTTGTGTACGATAGCGCAATAAATGAATATTGTATTTTACCACATAAATGATAGTACTTTTATACTGATAATTAAAGCAATTCGTGCGAAATTATTCCCTAACCATTCCAAAATATCAAAAATGCACAACGTTAATGTTCAAGTTTTCACTTCACTCCCGGAGTGCAACCTTTTGTTTTTTTTTTTTACTTTAAGTCGTTTTACGCAGTCGGGTATTTTGAAAAAAGAATATAATTGTATTTTGCTATTGTTTCTGTAATGTACAGCAGCTAAACAACACCAGCCTTCATATGAGCACGCACTTCTACAACACTTTATAATACAACGATACTTCGGAGACACTGCGCATGTTTCGTCCATGCAATAGTATCGTCAATAGAATAGATTTAACGAAAAAAAAAAAACTATTTTTGGCATCATTTATCTCATTGTTAAATATCGAAGAGTGGGTATGACAAAATATCACATTAATGTAGTAAGTTGTGATCATTTTTAGAAATATCAAAAGTAAAGATATAAAAATAAAAGGTGTGTATTTATTTGAAACGATCTTGACACGTAACATGCGTGCACCGTCTCCGGATTATCCTTTATATTTTAGTTATGTATTCAGTACTGTTCAGATAACTAAGTCTCAATAAAACTGTTACGAATCAAATATGTTCTGTATTATTTATAAACCTGTCGCGTCGCCCCAACGGAACATGTTCTCACTTCGAAACCGAACGAGCACCCTTCGAAACTAGAAAGCCTTAATTTCAACACTTAGTAAGTTTACCTTATCTATGGGAAATTTTACACCTACCATGAATAATGTTACCCTTACCATAATTTTATTTCAACCCATAGTTATTTTACATCATGCCTTATTTTATTATATTGCATGATTGATATATTTAACGGTGAATGTGATAAGTTAGCGGCGCAGCCGTCATCAGTAGGGTCTTCTGGTAGAGGGCTCATGGTGAAGGTTTCAAACAAAGTTAACACTTCTCACAATTACTTTTATTTTACAGTTGTTAATTACATATTTACAGAGGTATACTGATCAGAGTGAACCAGCGATCCCGTTAGGAGAGTCCGAACTACTCGATGGCTTCCAAAAGAGTGTCCCCTCTAACCTATTTTTTTGTGTGTGGTCTTGCTTGTGGTGGCCTTAATTTAAATATTAAAGCCTCCAGCCAGGGCCAATAAAAAACTTACAAACTAAGCGACCATATGCTAAGGGCACCCCCTGTAGGGTATGGGCCTCGGTTTAGGGCGTCGCTGGGGGGAGGACAGCTAGGGACGATCTGGATCGAACTAGGATTATTAATTAGGGACGAATTTGAAACTACAGGCTCAGTGGCGCGGGCTGGCTCGAGCAAGGGCCGGGGCGGATATTGACAGGGACTCGGCGGCGAGGGTGGAAAGATGGCGGTTGTGGTTTGCGTAGAGTGCTGGTCTCTTTCCGGCTCGGATGATCGGCTTGCCGTACATGGTGATCGGACGAGGGGGAGGGGGTTTATGCCGCAGTTTCATAAAGAGAACCGCCTGGCTCTTATCGGGGTTTACCTCGATTCTCCATTGGAAGTTCGGAGATAGAGTCAGGGTCGCGACTTTAGATATATTAAACAAGGAGATATGCCCGATAGACGAAAATATATCGGAAACCTATGTCTCCAGTTATCCCCACCATACGGCAACTACTACACATGCAGTTCAGTAAAAGCAATAGATACGCAGTCGCGCACACGCCCGCATTGCTCAAAACAGAACGTACTACACAATCAATTATAAACTTTATCCCTTCAAACATAGCGTGTATTTACCATGCACCGTACAACTTACTCACACAAAAACGTCCGTTACGCTATCGTTGTGCTGTGCAATAGCAAATTATTTTACATTTACGCTAGTGATTGATTAAATCGGAAAGTTATCGAATCTTCTATTTATTACTGCTTGAGGTCCTGAAAACAATATGCCATGTTCAGAAAATCTATACATATGTATAATAAATCAGTAGGAAGCGTTGTGTCTGTACATTTAAGAGGGCTCCCTTCTGCCAGCTAAACGGTTGTTTTGGAGACGTGAAAAATTTCATGGTAGTAGCATACATAACGAATTTAGAAGGAAAACTATAACAGCGAAGTAGGCTTAGAAAATTACTAAACACTGAATGTATTTGTAACTTTGTACTGTCCTGTCATTGTAAAATTTGCAATTTTTTGTCATGGCTTACGGGGCGGGTAATACCGGAACCCTAAACTGTGTGCCCCGACACGCACTTGACCGGTTTTGGAGTATGCTCCAGGTGATTCCGACGCTAACATCGTGTACCTATAGAGAAGCGCCATTATTTAAAAAAATCTATTTTCCAATAAATACCAGGACTGGTCGGCATTTTAAATGGAAGAGGTGATACAGTCAGGGTCCTGCATAACACTCTTCCAAATTCCTAATTCTATGAGGGGTCAGGTAATGCAGGATGTTTACTGTTAGTTTATTTTATCTTCTAACATACACGCGAACGAAGTCGCGTGCATCAGCTAGTAGTAAATAAATAAACAAGTTTGACTTTGTCTGCTACACCCTTGATCGTCCTATGGAGCAGGACCACTATGTTTCCAAGCATTCTTATCTTTAATATAATCATCTAGTTTGTAATATGCTTGTTTACAAAATGTGGTTTTAATACAAGTCTCAAGGATCGGGACCTCAATTATTTTTTTAAAAAGAAAACACGAATCAACCTAAAAAGTTATTATTTAATTAAATACATAGAACACCGTTTAACCGAATTTTAAATCTACTGTCCCCACCACAAGAAGATCCGTCGCATCCGAGCGCCCAAGCAAAAGTGACCGAGACACTGCAGCGCACCGCTCAGATCACGTTATCCCTTCCACTAGCTGCGTCATCGTGATGGCCCCGCCCTCTCAGCAGACAAATCAACTAAGACGGCCTCTCCTGACAGCTGAACGTCCACGTCAGCTTGACTCCCTGGTGCCAACTGCTCATTCGCCTGATCCTCTCTTGATTGATCCCTCATAGGTAGGATGTCAGGCGCCTGGTCCGCACGAGTTGAGTCCTCGTCACTTAACTCATCTAAAACACATCAAAATCAAAACATGAATGAAATATTCTGAAAGTTTAAGTCGTAGCTACCCACTTGAATGAAATCACAAGCGTTTTCTCAAGCAATCACATCAAAATAGGCACCGGCTTGTAATTGTTTCACCAATGAAAGAGTTCCGGACCTCAATCATTACTAAAACAACAACATGGCTTGTCAACCACTATCAGGGTTCCAGCTACGACCAATTGCCAATTTTCGCGGCAATGATCACTTGCCACTTTCGGAGCAGAAGTTTAGACCAATTGCCAATTTTGCGGCATTGATCACTTGCCACTTTCGGGGCAGAAGTTTAGACCAATTGCCAATTTCGCGGCACCACTCCCAAAGAACGCTTCACACGCCTCCGGGGTCCACTCGCCACGCCACTGAACCATATGCTCTACAGCGGTCTGGGTCTTCTTTCCGTACGAGCCAGCTAGCAGCTCCAGCTCATATCGGTGATGTGGTAGCGCTCGCACAATCTTATAAGGGCCGCGCATCCCGGAATCCAGCTTTCCAGTACTCTGTGAACCTTTGTTAACAAAAACAAAACTGCCGACAGCGAATGTACGCGGCTGTCGACGGCGCTCATTAACGTACAAGTCTTTTCGCTGCTGATTTTCAGCCAGTAACTCAGATGTCCTCTGTCTCCTGAGTGTCAGAAGGGCTTCTCGATTGGAATGAGAGCCATTCAAAGCGACATCTCGTACGAGAGATCGTAGAACCGGAGTGGTCCCTTCGATGCCAGTTAGCAGCTGTAGGGGTGATGTGCGTGTAGCTGCTTGCTTGGTTATATTTAAGGTGAGCTGTATCTTCCATAGTGCTTCGGACCACTGGGCACCCTTATTGTTCACCTCTATTCGCAACATATTGAGGACCGTTCGGCAGTACCGCTCGATTTGTCCGTTCTCGCGATGCATTTCCGGTGTGATGAAATGAATGTCACTGCCTAGCTCCGTAACTCAGTCTTGAAATGACGCACTTTCAAACATTCTGCCACGATCGCAGACGATTATTGATGGACTACCAAATAGTGAGACAGTATTAGAAAATATGCGTTTCAATTCGGCGGTATCTTGTTTGTATAGAGCGTACAACAAGCAGTACTTTGAAAAAGAGTCTACTACCAGGAGTATGTACCGAAAGCCGTTTGACTCTGTTAGTGGACCTAGAGCATCTGTGTGGACTACTTAGAAGGGTATTTCAGGCTTTGACCAAGATTCTATGGGTTGGCTAGGAGCTCGAGGCACTTTCTTATGCGACAAGAAAACCATACAATGCCCGATATATTTCTTGACAAAAGGCCTCAGTCCGGGGAACCAAAAATGACGCAATATGAGCTCGGTGGTCTTGTCTATTCCGATATGGTCGTGGTCATCATGAAATACTCTAAGCAAACTAAGCCTATGTCCCTTTGGAATAAAACAAAGAAGGCGAGAAACTTCACCAGTAGGTGTATGCTTATAATACAACAATTCGTTTTTTATAATAGATCGTGTAGAATCTAACTGACCCTCTCCCAGTTTTTGCATCAAGCTTTGGGTTTCCGAATCGGCCGTCTGAGCAATCTTCGCCCAATTTCGCGGATTACGAATTTGAAGGAAAGTAGCGGGCTGTCGGCTTAAGAAGTCTGCATGTTGCATAAGGCACCCCTTTCGATACTCAAGCGTGAACTGGTAATCCTGCATGTAGATCCACCAGCGCCCCACGCGTGGCAACAAATCCTTTTTTCGCTCAGCCAACTTGATGGAATTGCAATCTGTTACTATTTTAAACGGTATACCAATTAAATAGTGCCGAAAATGTTGCCATGCGCGAACAATCGCCAGGGTCTCGAGTTCGTAACTGTGGTAACGGAATTCGGCACCCTGTGTGGATTTACTAAAATAGCCAACAACTCGCTTCCGATTGCCTCCATGCTCTTGCATAAGAATTGCACCGAAACCGATAGCACTGGCGTCAGTGTGAAGCTCAGTGGGCAAACTAGGGTCGAAAATGGCTAAAACGGGTTCTTCGGTTAAACTCTTAATGACATAGTCACGTGCCAAGTCTTGTTCCGCGCCCCATACGAAAGGATCGCCTTATCTGAGCAGTTTGGCAATACAAGCAGTTTTCGAGGCATACCCCGCAACGTACCTACGAAAATAACCTGCTAGCCCAAGGAACTGGCGAACCTCTCTTACGTTAGATGGTTTGGGGGACTTGACTAAGGCTTCAGTCTTACTTGGACTCGGCCTAACCTGACCATGTCCAATAACTCTGCCTCAATATTCAAGTTCGGTATCCAAAAACGTAATTTTTTTAATATTTACTGAAAATCCCGCATCGGTGAGTGTTTTTAACACCTCGCTCAAAGTTTTCAAACCTTCACTGACGGAATTTGACATAATTAACACATCGTCGATGTAAATTAGAACTTTGCCGGTATCCATCAGGCTCTTCAGAGTTTTTGAGATGATTCTCTGATAAACGATAGGGGCATTAGCGAGCCCATACGGCATCTTCAAGTATTCGTAATGCCCTTCAGGCGTTACAAACGCTGTTTTACTAATAGAGTCATCATCCTTCATCCGAACCTGATGGAAACCTGTCGCCATATCTAAACTAGTAAAGTACCTATAACTGTCAATATGGTCGTCTATTAGCGGCAATGGAAATCTCTCCTTGATAGTGACAGCGTTTAGTGCCCGGTAGTGGACGCACATCCTATCAGCTCCATCTTTTTTCTTAACGAGGGTGATAGGACTAGCGCAGTCGGAGTGAGACTCGCGGATCACGACTTTGCCTAGCAGCTCATTTATTATCTCGCGAACGCGAGCCCTTCAGGCGTTTTTCGTCCGCAGATAGTTTATATTATAGGGTCGGTAGTTTATGGGTATGTCACTACTAAGTTTTATCTCCATAGTACCCGTGTTTACTGTAGAGGTCGCCGTCCCAGTAGTAAATGTATCGGAAAATTCGTTTAATACAGCAAGCAAACATTCTTTTTCGTCACCAATCAATGGTGTTTTAATTTTGGCGAACTCCACAGTCGACACGTTGTTTACATACGGAACCCTAATTAAACGTTGAGAGTCATTAGTTCGAATGTGCGTAACCCCGCTTAGATTTAAAACATCAGTGCCTATCAATATCGGTGCCTGATTACATTCTAGAGACAGTTCAGGAAATTCAATGACGGTACTCACATAAGAAATGGACTCTATGTCCTGGCTTCCAATACCTCGCATGCGGCGATAAGTAGCAATCTTATTAAAATTAAAATGCTTCAACACAGGTTCAGATATAAGCGATATATCAGAACCAGAATTGACTAAAACATCAATGGGCACTCTCTGAATAACGGCAGGCATCACATTGTTTTGTCTGCAGGAGACTCGGAGCAAAAATTTACATAACTCGAACTATTGGTGTTGTTCGATTTTGACTCTACACGTTCTTTAATAAAGCAAGTCTCAACGGAATGTCCACTCTTTCTACAGAATGTACACGTTTTTATTGGTTTAGAAGAACTTCTTTGTGAATTAGAGCTCTCGGACTCAGCTTTTGATTGCGAGTTGGAATTTTTTTCAGTCGACTTTGATTTTTTTGGACAGTTATGCTGTTTATGACCTACATTTCCGCATGAGAAGCAGGTCAATCGATCATACTGCAGGGAGGCCTTGCGTTTACGCGGATCGAGATTATTTTGGTTTGACGTGCGAACAGGATTGTTGGTAGTAGTAGTAGCAGGTGCATTTTTAGGCTTTATGTATACCAACAAAAATTCAACAAGATCCTTTGACTGTAGCTTAGCGTTGGTGGTCACGGCCTTAACTTGGGGATCAGAAATGCCACGGATCACTATAGCGGTCTTCAACTCATCCGAGAGCCCCTTAACGATGTTCAATCTTAACAAGGATTTTCGCGCATACTCGGCAAACGTGGTGAATTTATTGGAACTCGTACACATAACTTCATATAACACTGTGGCCATATCAACTTCACGTGGACACAATGACCGGAAATCGGCTTCAAAATTACTCCAAGATCTGTCATTGGTCACCCAATCGTTGAGCCACGTCTTAGCATTGCCACGCAAGCAGCCGCCAATACGCCCTAGGCATTCCCGATCATCCCAGTGACATAATACGCGTCCGTGGTCCACTTCCGCACACCACACGTCAAAGTCATGCACACATGAATCAAAATTCGATATGTAGTAATGTTTAGATCTTACTTGAATTAGCGAGGAAAGTGCGCCAACAATCCTATCCGCAGCGTCAGCCTCACGCGATGGCTCAGCAGTCGCGAGCATGGGCTCGCGACTGCTGAGCCATCGCGTACGATCTATCTATTGGGGCATGGTTTCCGCACTTAGTCCTGATGTTGGACCATTGTGCGTGTATCGCGTACGATACGGATGGCCGTAGCAGGTGTTTCCAAGACGGCGCCAGTTGCGTCAGCGGCCGCTGAAGCTAGCAAGGGCGTGTAGCTTCTAACGCAAGGATGCGACGACTTGGGAGTAGAGATCTGTACTGCATTTGAGGGTAACCTATCCTCCAGAGCGTTCAATCGATTAAGTATTTCATTTAGTGGGTCGTGTCGTGGGTTGTTCCGACGCCCATAAGAACTATCGCGGCGTCTACGTGCACTCTCAAAACTTTCGGATAAATGATAAGATTATTACCACGTGGCAACTATAAAAACGCACACCAACAAATCAAGAAATTATTAACACTTGTCGAAACACTTTTACAAAACACTAACACTATTTACGGTTAAAAAGATGGCGAACGATTAACGCTGCGTGTATTCTAATTATTCGATTTCCACTTCTGATCTTAAGGATCGGGACCTCCATTATTTTTTAAAAAGAAAACACGAATCAACCTAAAAAGTTATTATTTAATTAAATTAAAAATGATCAAATACATAGAACACCGTTTAACCGAATTTTATTTATTTATTTAAACTTTATGTACAATAGTGGTACATGGGCGGACTTAATGCATCAAGGCATTCTCTACCAGTCAACCTTTGGGTTATAAAGACTATACTGTGGTAGGTGTACAATAAATAAAATTAAGATACAAAATTGAATTTTAACATTTCGGAAAGAATATACAGATAATATATATAATACTAATAAAATACATATATATGCTAAAATAATAAACTAATAAATATGATATATAATAATCATACCGATTAAGAGAATTCATAGTAATCATGACGAAGAACGACTAAGAATAACAAGCTTTTAAGTAGTGTTTACGGATTTTACGCTTAAAGGAAAATTTTGACTCCGCCTTCTTGATGTCAAGGGGAAGCATATTAAAGAGTTTAATTGTAGAAATAGCGTAGAAATTAGACAAAAACCCGGTGCGGTGAGAAGGGATATGAAGAAGTAAGTTTTTAGATGCTCGAAGGTTGAGACTGTGAAAACTGCCCAACACTTTAAAATATTGTTTTAAATAATCAGGAGCACAAGGATCGTTCATGATAGTGAAGAGCATGCAGAGGGATCTCCTCTGACGGATAGGCAACCATTTAAGCTGAGAACGGAAGGAAGAAATGTGATCATATTTACGAAGGCCAAAAATGAAACGAATACAGTTGTTAAGAATTTTAAATGTACTGTCCCCACAACAAGAAGATCCGTCGCATCCGAGCGCCCAAGCCCCAAGCAAAAGTGACCGAGACACTGCAGCGCGCCGCTCAGATCACGTTATCCCTTCCACTAGCTGCGTCATCGTGATGGCCCCGCCCTCTCAGCAGACAAATCTTCTAAGAAGTTTTTAATTTCCTTTCATTAGTGCTAATATGTCAAGAGGTATTTTGTTGTAACATTTAATACAGTACCCCATGAAAGATGTTCGTACTTTGGCTAATCTATAAAATGTTTGATCTAATTTATTTTTATTTCTAGTATGAAAATTATATCTATCACTAATTTTGCTAAAGAGATCACGATTTTTCCTTACATAGGTACATAACGGAGAAAGAACCTCCGTGGTGTTTTAAAAAGTGTGACGTCATCATAACTGACGTCACAAATGTCATCATGATCACTCATTTTTGAATTTTTCAAAAGAAAACTTCACAACTGGTTTCAAACTTCGTTTATTCAACGAACAGCGTAACTACGTCACAGAGAGGTCCGTACTGTCCAGTGACTAAAGCGTTAATGCTCTAACGCCTTTTTTTTTGTGAGTGGCGTCTCGCAGTTCAACCTATTAGGTTGTCGACTGCTTTACTGGGCTTGCCTGTGGTGGCCTTAATATAATATTATTATATTAAGGCCTTAAGAAAAAATACTATTGCTAAATACTGCAGTGTGGGATATTTTATTGCGTAATGTATTTTTAAGTCTACTACTTGTTAATGTGTCATAGCTAGTGATGTTGTGTGACTATAGGATCAGCGGCGCGGGCTGGCTCAAGCAAGGGTCGGGGCAGATTTTGATGGAGACGTCGCGACGGGCCTCTCAGTCAGTTTGCGAAGAGTGTCTTTGCGTCTCTCTTGGAGGAGAGTGCTAGAGTCGATTTTGTTATATTTTCGGAGTGGCGATATTATCAGAATTGCTATATTTTCTGAGTGGCGATATTTTCCGAATTGCTATATTTTCAGATGTTGTTATATTTTATGATTGGCGATAAAATCAGAATTGTTGTATTTTCTATTTTGGCTATATTT
>NDFZ01002496.1:0-18606 GCA_002192655.3 Mamestra configurata
CTACTTCTTGTAGGTACTTGTTCTTAATAACCGTGGGTATAAAACTATTTCAATGTTGTTTTTAGATTGGGGTTATGGAGTCATTGCTTCAGGTCTCTGCCAGACCCGCTGGATCAGTACCAAAGGCGGTTCTTTGTGGGATGCCGTTGGGTGTACGACCCCTTCACGACCGGATACGATAAGATCCGTGGATATCTGCTACCTGGTCAGTTTCCTTGCATTGTTTTTTTATTTTGGTATGTTGGATGTTTTAGATTTAGATTAGGAAGTCCTTACAAATATAGTACATTATATATATATTGTTATGCGATTGAGTCATTGGCATAGCTATCTCTGGATTGCACTTTTTTGACATATTCACACATTTATGATCGACTTGAAAATAAGCTGATTTTTGTGTTTTCTTACATCAGCAATAGTGTCTTAGTAAACTTCTATTTGCTATATTTTTTTTCGCACTGAATGATGGATTACCCGCGCCAATGACGCCCAACATCAAACAAAAAAAATGCAATATCGCTATTGCGCTTGTAACCTTAACCATTAATGTAAAAAAAGCATATTGTTAAAAAACCTTTTTTTTGCAGGTTTCATGATAGCAACACAGTTTTTCTTTACATTGTGCTTGCTGGGAGTTTTGATTTCTACAGTATTGGTGTTGATTTTCTTCCTGTGCTGTGGACCTGACCAGCATAGATATGTGACGCTGATCAAAAGTATTGGATTTATTATGCTAGGATCAGGTAATATGAACTGAACTGCTTGGGGTAACAACTCGAGATAACGTCATAAAATGATTTTAATAATGAAGCTTTGTTTCTCTTTTTATTTTAGGTATTTGTGGGGTAATTGCAGTTATTGTTTTTGCGTCTCTGGGAAACACAGACGGTTGGATGCCAGACCATCCCAATAATTACTTAGGTAAACAGTTCCTTCATTATTTATGACTATAGTAAAATTAGTTTTTGCGTTTTATTTTTAACTAAATATTTTTTTCAGGCTGGTCATTCGGTTTGGGTGTCGTGGGTTCCGTAGCATGCTTGGTGACTGCTGCCCTCTTTTTGACCGAGTCCAACATACAAGCAAAGAAGCGTAACAAGATAAAGGAGTCACAAGCCCGATTTGAATTAGAGTATGAAACAAAGGCATAACATTGATCGCACATCACAGCTAAATAGGGTTAATTACGTACCTACTAAGTTATAGATCTGACAAACCAGTTCCGTCCAAGAGAATCTGCGCAAATTCCAATATTCGACTGAATACATTTTATTACCAGTACACACGTTTTTATGTATTTATTTTACACAATTTGTATGTAAATTAAGTTATGAATTAAGTATTTGTGTTTTTACCACATTATAGGTTATTTTTTAATTATAATTTTACCAAATAATGTGGATAGCAATATCATGTTGATTGGAGTGATTGAAATGAAACATGAATTGGTCTCAAGATTTTAATGAGTGCCAGATGTTATAATGTACCTAATGGACTACCTCCACTATTTTGCCGAAAATGTTACGCTTTTTACTATTTCCGGATCGCAGTATGAGTTTGTAAAATTGTCGTGTCATACGAATATACAGTATTTTATTAAATTGTATACAAATCAATGATGTATCGGATCGTATAGTTTGTGTATCATTGGCCCAAATCCGTATAAAACCGTTTTATAACTCGATTATACGAATATGAACATTCAACTTATAAAAATAAGGTTAAAAGGTTAGGTATAAAGGTAAGGTAAGTCTGAAGGCAGACTCGTATGGAACATTTTGTTTAAAGATAGAAAGAAAAAAAAAATAAAGTCGAGAGCGTTTGTGAATCATGCCCTTAAGTGACACGAAGTATTTGGTATAGCCTAACTGTAGCCGTGTTTTGTTTTCTTAAATAGTGCCTTATGAAGCCTTTTTAAAGCAGCTTCAATGTCTAACTTTGTATTGCTCTGCATTTTAATAAACTTTAAACCATTTTGTATGGGTATAGGTACTGATGCTATAAAAATATGATGGTTGTATGTATGGACTGATAAGATGGTTCTTTACGTACGATACGTGCCTTTGCAGACAATATATTTCTGCAGTAATTTCGTTAGCAGCTTGGTTTTTATTATATAAGCAAGCACCTATTTGATATTATTTTATTAAAAAGACAAGATCAATGATGCACCTTTTTAATACCGTCCAATTTATATACTTTGTCGTTTATTGTAAGTAAGTAGCAGTATGAATAAAATTAGTGTAGGGTTTATGTAATTTTTCTATGTATGAATCAACTTTAACTGCCTTATTAAAATAAAATGTTTACTTATTTTATTACTTATTTATTCATTTTAAAATTGCCGCCTTCATTTTAATAAACAGGGTGCATGTTTAATGTGTGCGAACCTAGATGGCCAAATCTGAAACTATGAGGAATATCGATAAACACTGAAAGAGGTCTCGAACCCGATTTTGATGAAAACTAAATCGGTATTGCTAGACATGAATCAAGACCTAAATTTAAAGCGATAGTTTGCACAAGAAGATAGCACTTCCGTGCTATCTTCATGTGTTAAGACGTAGAGTGGATTGATCTATGCCCCATTTTTATACTGGGAACAGGAATCTATCTAGGTTAACTATGTATACCTACATAATGTACCTGCCAGGGTTGCGGAATTTGTTCGAAAGAGTCACCGCGGCCCTGGAACGCAAAGGGCTTTAGAAGGAACACGGATGGGTTTTAGTCTGTAAGAGTCTGACACACCCTTCCGCTCCACCCAGAGCGGAAGAAGTCATTTGATGATTTCCCATCCTTAAAAAAAAAAAAGGAATCAAACCGGTTGATTTTGAAAAAAAGAAACATGGATTATTGCACCATCCAAAAGTGTCGCTAATAAGGATCAAATTCTGCTACGTAGTAATACATGGCAAACTAAAGGAACGCTCTCATTATTAATTATAGTACATAGTTAACGGGTATAGTACATAATTTACTGGGGCGGGGTACCTACTAAATTTTTCGAGCTCGCTTCGCTCGCTCTTGCATTTTAAGTACCTACCTATCGCGGTTTTTGCATAATTTGACAACTTAGTAAAATACATCCTCAATAATCCAAGTTTTAGGTTTAAATCGACTAGTTTTACGACTATGGAAAGAATCTAACCTATCTACCTACTCTTATATTTCGAGGTAGGGTGCTAAAATTTTTGAGCTCACTTCGTCAAAGAAACATCTGTATGTAAAGAAAATGTAGCGTATCCGAGACAAGGAACTAATTTTTTTCCGGGCTTTCTTCGCTTGCACTAGCATCCTTGGCTCTCCAACAGTCAAATTAGCTACCAACAGCTGAAACATCATTTTCGAAAGGCAAGCATGACGTATCAGCAGTTAGTAGCTAATTTGATAGTTGGTCAAAGGTACGTTATTGAGACCGGCCGTAAGTCAACAAAAATAAATCTGTATGTGTAAAATTTCAAGAAAATCTAGCGTTTCCGAGACAAGGAAGTAAAATTTTCTCTCGCTCTTCTATTCTACATTCTCTTCCGTCTAAAACTTTTCTCTAAAACTCACCTACATTGTTGATTTTTACTAGGTGGTAGGAATGAAATGGGGTAAGTACCATTGATTGTGAGCGAGTCCGTAGTCCGAATCAAAATTGGTAAATTTTCGGGAGGCCGTGGAAACAACTTTTTTGTGCAAAAATATTCGTATTTTCTCGACTTAGGTTAGGTACCTACTATTCATGTGACCTGACACACCCCAAAGTTAATGGCTGCGACCGCGCCTGATTATTGATGACTATTGCATAGGCACAGGGCAAGAATCAGGTTACTTTAGGTTAGACCCTATGTATAAAAGAGTTAACAGCATGCAGACGAAAATATAGCTCTCTCTATAACTCTTTGCAGAAAAGTCTAAACTTATTTTTTTTGGAAATAGAAAAGAAACATTATTTTAATGAGTTTTTTCAACGAAACATATTATGTCATTTTCCATAGGAACGTTATCGTAACCGACAAATGTCATTAGTGTCACATTTTGTTAGCAGAGTTGTTGGCTTGTTTTCGTTTAATTTATTGTTGTAAACTTGCTCTCCAAAGTGCTCTTTGAAAAATAATCTGTAATTAGGGATTAAATAAAACCGACAATATGACGGCCGCCGATAATGAGTATCCGAAGGCTTCAAGTGAGTAATTTAAATTGGGCACGCCCTTAATTTTGAATCCAAACATTTCCTTCATGTATACGGTTTATTCCTATAGTTAAATAGAAAGCCTTTTATATGAGTATAATAGAGATATAGTTTTCAGATAATAATTGGTGTTAAAAATTATTTACAGACGCTACTCTTATTGGAGCCAGTATAACGTATATTGCTGGGCTATTTCTCCTCCTATCGTTTGCCGGCCCGTACTGGATTGAGTCGTATCCTGAGATGTTTTCAAGCTTCAAACACATGGGCTTATGGGAATATTGTTTTGATCGTTTTCGATTCCCTGCCTATCAGTTTGATAAACTGTTTCATGGCTGTCATTACATCTTCAGTCAGGTAATACCTGTTAACTACTTTAGTTGAAAAGCTTTTACAATAAAAAAAATAAGAAAGAAAGGATGTATTGAACTATTGAGCAAGCAAAAATCATCATCATCATCAGCCTTTTCCCAAATATATTGGGGTCGGCTTCCAGTCAAGTTCAGCCAAATACCAGGATTTTGCGTGGAGCGGCTGCCTACCAGACCTCCAAAACCCATTAACTGGGTAACACGGCATGGCAGACTAGTGTCAGATTATCTGGCTTCTGAATATCCATAATGACTATACAGCAAGCACGAATACACAGTAATTTTATTCTATTATGTTGCAGTTGTGGTTTACAGCCGTACTATATTGCTGTACAATAAAGAATATTCTACACTCTACTATTTTGTTATTCTAGGAGTACTATATGATCCGAGAATGGCTGCTGCCTGGGTGGTTGATGGCAGTGCAGTCATTTGTCACAATGGCTTTGATATTATCATTGTCATCTCAAGTGTTGCTGGCATGTGTCATAGTGCGCTGGCCTCTGCGCACTGTACTGCGATATGAATGGATCTTTGTTACTTCTGCTTTCATAATGGTGGCAATCTCAAGTAAGTTTTATAATATTTATGACTAGCACTTCGCCCACGACTTCTTCCTCGCGGATTTTGTAGGTACTCCACAAACATCAAACCCCCTCCCTCTAACCCTTTTTAAAGTTAAGTTTTGGAAATTTTTTAGATCTGTTTCAAATATTCCAATTAGTTTGTTCATTCCAGTTTCCACGTAAATTTAAGTATGCAATATTGCCCTCCCCTAAAAACTTCATCACCCCCTTTCGCCCCTTAAGGGGTTTCTTAATCCAAATATTTGTTATTTTTTTTTTTTTCTAAATCATTAATGTCGTGCCGTGTTTCAACTTCATCAGACCAAGCATTAAGATTCTCCCCAGTTTGTTCAAACCGTAACATTTTTCTTAGGGCATTTTTATACCTGTTGTAACTTTTAAACAAAAGGTCTGATTTAAATTATTTGAAGTGTAATTTACGTGTACATGATCAACCTTAATTATAAAACCATTGAAATGGATAAGGATTGTCAAAATCATCACTTTTTCTTTCCAACTGGGCTTTGATTGAATCATTTTAACTAAAAGCGGTAATTGTGACTTGACCATAATTGTTAGACATATAGCCTCGTGGACTTGTTTCTAGGTAATAATAAGCACTTAAATTATGTAGTACATTATTTTTATGTATCATCAATAGTTTTCACAGCACATGCGAAGAAAGACATTTTATGTAAAAAAAAATTACGCCTTGAGTTACATTATTCAAGTTTTTGTAGGGATCCCTAATTATTTCTGGAAATAAATATAGCTATGTTACTCAGTGAAGATGTAGCTTTCTAATGGTGAAAATTTTTTTGAAATTGGTTTAGTAGTTTTTAAGTTTATTTGTTACATACAAAAATACAAATTCTTCCTCTTTATAATATTAGTGTAGATAAATGACCCATAAATAAAACATATTTTAATCAATAATATCATCTAAATATCTCCTTAATTATTTGCTTGCAGGTGTGTTTTTGTTCTTAGCAGTAGCTATCTTTGGCGGGAACTGTTATCGACGTGATTGGCTGTTATATCCTTCATTCAATGTGCTCTCGTGGTCTTACGCTTTTGCTGTCGTTGCTTTCCTGTTGTTTGGTGAGTAGTTGTTATGAATTTATTTAATTTGCAATTGCAATAACAGGGGGGGGGTCAGCCACCTCAGATTTATATATTTTTAAAATCTTTGATGATAATGTCTAATAAGAAATAAAACAGTATCTTTTTATCAAAGCATTGAACATCTATAACATACATTCCATATGTGGTGGTTTAATTTGATTGTAAGAGTCAGATTGTTCTTACCAGGTTCTAATACAGAGTGATAAGATATTATTTTTCGTTTTTAAACAGGAGCCGCAGCAATCTTGCTGTATTTGGAATCCCGTAAGCTTTACGAACTTCGTTTGGAAGCAAAGAACCTAGTCGCCCAAATGCAACATAGCCAGCCGGAGCATGCCCTGCATCAGTTGCGCGATCAGTTGCAGCAACAACGCCAGTTGGGTTTTATTTAAAATAGAGTTCAACTTCAGCTGGGTTATATGTAAAATTAATATAGCCTAGTCCATTAAAAATTATTTTAAATGTACTTTAAACACATGAACTTCAATAGATTTATCACATAACCTAGAGCTTTTTTCACCATTCTACAAGTAGTTAATATGCTAATGAATTCAAGCATGATCAATGTTGTTTCGTCTTGCTCTGCTAAAAGTTTTGGCGAAATAGGGCACAAGGCAAAGTTTTATCTTATCTCCTGCACTTACAATGTGTAAAATGGTATTGATTGAATCTCATGGAATTTAATTATAGTTTAAGTGTTGGTTTTTGTTCAGCCCAGTTGTGTAGATCTGTTTAGTGATTAGGCTTTTTGGTTACAATCCAAATGTTTGTATCGTACTTATTGATTTAGATATGTAATGTTGGTATAACTACATACATGTATGTAACAGGCAGCTCCATGATTTGTGCATTCCATTTCAAATATGACTTTTTTGCAATGATTGTTTATAATATAATTGTATATGTATTTTGAATGTTGTGGTACTTATGTACTCTATCTATTACTATAGTATAATGGACTTTTTTATTCTGTTGGACATCCCTATTTGGCAGCTAATCAGCAAATTTTGTCTTCGGTTTTATTTTGTGACTGAATATTGTATTATTCTTTCTTTCTGTTTCATATCGTCGAAAAATATTATTTACTTAATTTAGTATTTAAAAGTAAATTAAGTGCACTTCCAAGTAAAATGGACACAACTGACATGTTCACTTACAACTTGATTTTTCTTATGTAATAATTTTGCATTTTTTTATAACTTTAGAATTAGTTTGTATATGTTTTAAGTTTCTTTAATCATAGTTGTGTTTATTTTAGCCTTTTTATTAAGACTTACTTATATAATAATATGCATTTGACAAATTACTTAAAATTGTACCTAATGAAGTAAATAAGTGCCTTGAACAAAGTAATCTCTTGTTAACAATATATTTGAATATTAACATAGTTAAATACAACAAATCCGTCCGAAAAATAATCTCATAGAAAAGCCATTCCAAGGATGAGCACAGATTGTACTGATAATTTTAAATATAATTATAGTGTCAAAATTTTGTTTTGAAATCTGTCCTTAATGTCTTGGTTCTTATTACACTACTACATTCTGGTAAACGATGACGCAGAGACACTCCAAGACTCAAGACTCAAAGCATTTATTTCAATTAGACCATTTACAGGCACTTTTGAATTATTAAGGTCGGTCGGTCAAAAAGATGAAGCTCTTCGCACGTTCCAAAGCGTAGATCTCTATGGAGGAGAACGTGCAAGAAACTCTACGGACACTCTTTTATAAATAATATGTTTTACAAAGTTATGGTTACACCATTCCTGTTGAAATTATACATATATGTGAGAACGATGTAAAAGACGTGCCGGATAAAAGCGTCCGGAGTGCAAAGAACAATTCAAAGAAACAATTAATATAAACCGTGGCCGCCGAGAAATGACCAGTCCAAGCTGACAGCGCCCGTTCCCGAACACGCATGCGCTAGCACCATTCGGCTCAACCATTTTGAAGGGAGCCAAACACGCTTTCCTAAAAATCCTTTATAGCTAAAGAAGTGACAATTTTTAAAGAATCTTTTGGTTACTAAGCGGGAAGAACATACAAATCAGATATCGAGAAGTCTACTCCTTAGCTGGATGCCGATGCTGACAGCTACGCTAAAAGATTGCACAGGTTTCTATGCTTAGATTTAACTAAACTTTCTACTACATCCATCGTCCAGTCGTTAGAAATTGTTCACTTAAAAGCTCCTAAAACGTCGAAGACTAGGCTTGTTCGTTTTCTAAGAAAAATCAGTCAACTCACCAGGTTTTTGAAGACGCTGACAAACCTCCAAGACGTAGTCAATTGTAGATTGTGGAACATTGCCGTCAAGGATGACTAATGGAGCTTCTTCAAGGACTCTCATGTGCTTATTTACCTGTGAATAATAAAAATGTTGGTAAAGGAAAGTGTCACTCACGGTCACATCAAAGAGAGTTAATTAAAGGCTTTTGTTTGATGCGACAGTCGGTGCCGCGACGCTACATGTCCAGCAAACGGCCTCAAGTGTCAGGTATTAATTATAGTTCTGTTTCATAGTCTTGACACGTTTTGTGTCTGTAGGCCCCTCAACTATCAGCTTTATATTACACCCGAAGAAACAATTTAACATTTTATGACTATGCATGTCGCAAGGCTCAGTCGGGCTTATGTTCGATCATAAAATAACATTCAGAGTCAAATACTCAAAATCTTGTTATATCGGGGGTGTCTCCACACAGTGAATGAGTATCTACCTACCTATCGAAGTTCCCGTGTTGGCCTTTTACGAAGTCTATCTTACCTCACATTATTGCGACGAGTTATTATTATTCCATTAAAGGTTTTGCCATCGCTATTTGTATCCCTGGATCTGCAGTGGTACATACTGTACACCACCCTACCTTTTTAGGGTTCCGTACCCAAAGGGTAAAACGGGACCAATTTTCATNTTGTATATGTTTTAAGTTTCTTTAATCATAGTTGTGTTTATTTTAGCATTTTATTAAGACTTACTTATATAATAATATGCATTTGACAAATTACTTAAAATTGTACCTAATGAAGTAAATAAGTGCCTTGAACAAAGTAATCTCTTGTTAACAATATATTTGAATATTAACATAGTTAAATACAACAAATCCGTCCGAAAAATAATCTCATAGAAAAGCCATTCCAAGGATGAGCACAGATTGTACTGATAATTTTAAATATAATTATAGTGTCAAAATTTTGTTTTGAAATCTGTCCTTAATGTCTTGGTTCTTATTACACTACTACATTCTGGTAAACGATGACGCAGAGACACTCCAAGACTCAAGACTCAAAGCATTTATTTCAATTAGACCATTTACAGGCACTTTTGAATTATTAAGGTCGGTCGGTCAAAAAGATGAAGATCTTCGCACGTTCCAAAGCGTAGATCTCTATGGAGGAGAACGTGCAAGAAACTCTACGGACACTCTTTTATAAATAATATGTTTTACAAAGTTATGGTTACACCATTCCTGTTGAAATTATACATATATGTGAGAACGATGTAAAAGACGTGCCGGATAAAAGCGTCCGGAGTGCAAAGAACAATTCAAAGAAACAATTAATATAAACCGTGGCCGCCGAGAAATGACCAGTCCAAGCTGACAGCGCCCGTTCCCGAACACGCATGCGCTAGCACCATTCGGCTCAACCATTTTGAAGGGAGCCAAACACGCTTTCCTAAAAATCCTTTATAGCTAAAGAAGTGACAATTTTTAAAGAATCTTTTGGTTATTAAGCGGGAAGAACATACAAATCAGATATCGAGAAGTCTACTCCTTAGCTGGATGCCGATGCTGACAGCTACGCTAAAAGATTGCACAGGTTTCTATGCTTAGATTTAACTTAACTTTCTACTACATCCATCGTCCAGTCGTTAGAAATTGTTCACTTAAAAGCTCCTAAAACGTCGAAGACTAGGCTTGTTCGTTTTCTAAGAAAAATCAGTCAACTCACCAGGTTTTTGAAGACGCTGACAAACCTCCAAGACGTAGTCAATTGTAGATTGTGGAACATTGCCGTCAAGGATGACTAATGGAGCTTCTTCAAGGACTCTCATGTGCTTATTTACCTGTGAATAATAAAAATGTTGGTAAAGGAAAGTGTCACTCACGGTCACATCAAAGAGAGTTAATTAAAGGCTTTTGTTTGATGCGACAGTCGGTGCCGCGACGCTACATGTCCAGCAAACGGCCTCAAGTGTCAGGTATTAATTATAGTTCTGTTTCATAGTCTTGACACGTTTTGTGTCTGTAGGCCCCTCAACTATCAGCTTTATATTACACCCGAAGAAACAATTTAACATTTTATGACTATGCATGTCGCAAGGCTCAGTCGGGCTTATGTTCGATCATAAAATAACATTCAGAGTCAAATACTCAAAATCTTGTTATATCGGGGGTGTCTCCACACAGTGAATGAGTATCTACCTACCTATCGAAGTTCCCGTGTTGGCCTTTTACGAAGTCTATCTTACCTCACATTATTGCGACGAGTTATTATTATTCCATTAAAGGTTTTGCCATCGCTATTTGTATCCCTGGATCTGCAGTGGTACATACTGTACACCACCCTACCTTTTTAGGGTTCCGTACCCAAAGGGTAAAACGGGACCAATTTTCATAGATAATGCATTTCGAATTGCCGCTATAACAACAAATACTAAAAACAATAAAATAAATATTTAAGGGGGCTCCCATACAACAAACGTGTATTTTTTGCCGTTTTTATAGATGGTACGGAACCCTTCGTGCGCGAGTCCGACTCGCACTTGGCCGGCTAACCAAACAAATAACTGCCTCCAAGGCTTCTAATAAGCACCTTCGAACACACATAGTGCATGATTTTATCTATATATATAAAAATCAATTGCTGTTCGTTAGTCTCGCTAAAACTCGAGAACGGCTTGACCGATTTGGCTAATTCTTTTTTTGTCTTGGTCGCCAGATTACAGGGAAGGTTTTAAAACAAAAAAAAAAGGGAAGTAGGGTAGGTATGTAGGTAGGGTAGGTTAGGTAGAGTAGGGTAGGTATGTAGGGTAGGTATGTATGGTAGGTATGTAGGGTAGGTATGTAGGGTAGGTATGTAGGGTAGGTATGTAGGGTAGNGCATGATTTTATATTAAATAGATTTCTACGTACAAGATCAATAGTGACATGGTTGTGCAGAGCCATGTCGCCCAGCCCGAGAAGACATTCACCTCGGGAGTCCATCACTGCGGCATATGAAGGAGTGCTAGCCTTTTGTACTACACAATCTGTGAAACAAAATTTGGTAAAGATTAGTATCGTAAAAAAGAACAAAAAATGGGCGTAACTGTGCGGCTTACGCAATGCTACGACAGTCTCGGTGACACTGAACATGCTATGCCAAATGAAAGTGCACTCATGCATGGCGTAGCACGACCTGCGCAATGCTACGACTGTCACGATGACACTGATCATGACATGCCGAATGTGCGAGCTCTCGTAGCATGGCGTAGCACGACCTACGCAATGCTGAGACTGTCACGATGAAACTGATCATGACATGCCGAATGTGCAAGCTCTCGTAGCATGGCGTAGTACGACCTACGCAATGCTGAGACTGTCACGATGACACTGATCATGACATGCCGAATGTGCAAGCTCTCGTAGCATGGCGTAGCACGACTTACGCAATGCTACGACTGTCACGATGACACTGATCATGACATGCCGAATGTGCAAGCTCTCGTAGCATGGCGTAGCACGACCTACGCAATGCTGAGACTGTCACGATGACACTGATCATGACATGCCGAATGTGCAAGCTCTCATAGCATGGCGTAGCACGACCTACGCAATGTTACGACTGTCACGATGACACTGATCATGACATGCCGAATGTGCGAGCTCTCGTAGCAAGGCGTAGCACGACTTACGCAATGCTACGACTGTCACGATGACACTGATCATGACATGCCGAATGTGCGAGCTCTTGTAGCATGGCGTAGCATGACCGACGCAATGCTACGACTGTCACTATGACACTGATCATGACATGCCGAATGTGCGAGCTCTTGTAGCATGGCGTAGCACGACCTACGCAATGCTACGACTGTCACGATGACACTGATCATGACATGCCGAATGTGCGAGCTGTTGTAGCATGGCGTAGCACCGGCCTTCGCAATGCTACGGCTGTCTTGGTGAAACTGATCATGACATGCCGAATGTTAAAAGCTTTTTAGTTTAATAAGCACACCCTGGCCATTGTTTTTGACGCATTTTTGAATTGATATATTTTTTAACCAATGTCTTACTGCTGTCACTTCTCTTGTAACCACGTATATTACAATACACGTTTCTATGTTAAAATGCTTTTTCTTCACTAACGTATGTATTGGGTCACTCAACGCTCTGCTAATAACTACAATAAACAAGTGGATATGGTCCCTCCAACTTACACCACAGTGCAGCGGTAACAAATTCTACCATTATGTCAAATGCAATAAGTACCTATTCGTAAACTAAAAGGTCATCATTTCAGCACATGGGCCTTTAGTTTAAGAATGTTATCTCACTGACGTCGACTTATGGGACGTTGTAATACAAGCGGTCGATCCCGCCGATCCCATCGCCACTCGCAGAGAAGCGAAGACGCGAGCCAAGTGCACTCATAGTACCGGCCTACGCATTGCTACGACTGTCTCGCTGATACTGACCATGACATGCCAAATGAAAGTGCACTCGTAGCATGGCGTAGCACCGACCTACGCAATACTATGACAGTTTATGTGGCACTGTGCATGACATGCCAAGTGAAAGTGCACTTGCAGCATGGCGTAGCACCGACCTAAGCAATGCTACGACTGTTTCTGTGACACTGGGCATGACATGCCAAATGAAAGTGTACTCGTCGCATGGCGTAGCATCGACCTACGCAATGCTACGACAGTCTCGGTGAGACTGACCATGACATGCCAAATGAAAGTGCACTCGTAGCATGGCTTAGCACCGACCTACGCAATGCTACGACAGTCTCGGTGAGACTGACCATGACATGCCAAATGAAAGTGCACTCGTAGCATGGCTTAGCACCGACCTACGCAATGCTACGACAGTCTCGGTGAGACTGACCATGACATGCCAAATGAAAGTGCACTCGTAGCATGGCTTAGCACCGACCTACGCAATGCTACGACAGTCTCGGTGAGACTGACCATGACATGCCAAATGAAAGTGCACTCGTAGCATGGCTTAGCACCGACCTACGCAATGCTACGACAGTCTCGGTGAGACTGACCATGACATGCCAAATGAAAGTGCACTCGTAGCATGGCTTAGCACCGACCTACGCAATGCTACGACAGTCTCGGTGAGACTGACCATGACATGCCAAATGAAAGTGCACTCGTAGCATGGCTTAGCACCGACCTACGCAATGCTACGACAGTCTCGGTGAGACTGACCATGACATGCCAAATGAAAGTGCACTCGTAGCATGGCTTAGCACCGACCTACGCAATGCTACGACAGTCTCGGTGAGACTGACCATGACATGCCAAATGAAAGTGCACTCGTAGCATGGCTTAGCATCGACCTACGCAATGTTACGACTAAACGTAGCACTACGCAGTGCAGTCCTGGCGCTACGCAACTTCGGCCAACGCTTTGTCTCGATTGGTTCGTTTTTAATTGAAACATCAGAATTTCAAAAAGATGTTTTGTAGTCATATTAAGTCGTGTGTTGAAATTGTTTGGAAGCTGCGTGACTATACCGGGCAGTATAAGGTCTGGTGCTATTTTCGCCAAATATTCTCCATCGGCGTCGTCTCCGATAGCAGTGAGGAGCTTGGTGCGGCCACCCCGCAGTCTCCACAGGGCTTCGGCCATGTTGCGCCCGACGCCGCCGGCGCCCTGCTCCGTGCCACACGCGTGCGTGCTGCCGTCCAACTGAAATGGAATAAACATGTAAGTACTAATAATAGCTAATACATGAAATAAGCAGTGGAATTCTCTGCCGGATTCTGTATTTCCTGATAGCTAAATCTTGGGGGTCAGCAAAAGAAGAGTAAATTGATTACTTCTAGGCAAGAATGCTTCATCATCTACCACATTATCGCTTTTCAAAGAGATGAGATTGTGGTCGACGCGAGCCTTTCTACATATAATAACAATAAAAAAATCTTTGTTATTTTTCTTGGACGTCCGTGATACAGGTGAAGGAAAACATCGTAAGTAAATTTGGACCTTGCCCTCTCTGTACTTACAAGAAGAAGCCTTTGCCCTGTAGTGGGACAATCCCGGACTGGTATCCTAATATTCTTTTATACTAATATTACAAACTAATAGCACTTCGCCCGCGACTTCGTTCGCGCTGATTTAGTAGGTAGGTACTCCAGAAACTTCAACGCCCAAGGAATAAGATTTTTCATACAAACTTCCACCCCCTATTTCACCCCTTTACGGGGAAAGTTTCCTAAAATCCTTAACTAACGTTTCCTGTTCATAATCTACTTCCGTGCCAAATTTCAACTTCATAGATCCAGTAGTTTCTGAGATATCGTGATTAAAATCAGTGAGTGACTTTTCGCTTTTATATACATAACGAAAGGTTCAATTTGATTAATTACCAAGCCATTTAAATGGATAAGGATCAATATCATGATACCAAAATCACCACATTTCCATTCTACCCTGGTTTTGATTGAATAATTTGAACGAAAAGCAGTCATTATGACTTAACCATAATAGTTAGACATCTATCTATCTATCTATTTGGGTATGGCTTAGTTGGCTTAGTCCTGATGTTGGACCATTGTGTGTGAGCCATGGCGGCCGTCATTCCAAACAGCCAACCTCCCTCCAGAAGCAGATCAGTCTGTCGGTGTCCCTATTGTTTGTCTCCGTATCTCGGCGACGCCTGTGCACTCAATCCTCCTCTTCCATGCATGCTCTGCACAGAGGACTGTACCTATCGTGTGGAAATGTTTATTTAGTGAGCAGTGTCCGGTGATGGTCCCCACCACCATTCGTAGGCGGCCCCTATCCAGTCGCAGAAGGCGCTTGGTAAGTTTCCTTAGTTAGACAAATACGGATTATTTTTATAGGTAATAATGAGTACTTTAATCATGTAGTACGTTATTTTATATTAGTAGTTTTCTCAGCGCACGCCAAATACTGAATTTATTAGCCAACATTTTGCTACTTTGGGTTACATTATTGCAATTTTCGTAGGGATCTCTAATTTTTAGAAAATATATTATAACCTATGTTTTAAGTTAATAATGTAGCTTTCTAATGGCGAGAGAATTTTTAAAATCAGTTGAGTAGTTTTTGAGCCAAATCGTAACAAACAAACAAATAAATATTTCCTCTTAAAAATATTAGTTTAGATGCGAAAATTTTTATGGATGGATGGATGTTTGTTACTTAATCACGTTAGAACGGCTGAACGGGTGTTGATGGAATTCGGTACAGAGGTAGATTATAGTCTCGAATAACACATAGGATACTTTTTATCCCGAGAGTATGTTCCCTTGGGATAATTTTCGACATTACCGCGGGCGGCAGCAAGTTGTCAATAAAGCGAAGCGCATATTAAAGCCACGGTAGGCCGCAACACATAGCACGTTACTACAAAAAGTACGGTGCGGTCGTTCATAAAAGAGTTGCAGGAGGATTTCTACCCTAATTTGTGTCAGTCTTCATCCGTTATTTAGTTAGGCATATCTACAGAGGGGTAGCAGTGTGTAGGTACTGGTCGAATAGCTTAGTAACGGACAACGTTATCCGTAGAACAATATTATCAAGGGCGGAATTAATCCCAAACCTGCAGCGAATAACCAAGCGGCCAGCTACTGCGCTAATCAAGGCTGAGATAAGTGATTTCAGTAGCTTATTTAAAATCCGAACGACAGATCGACGACAGACAATCGATGACAATTTGTAATTTTCTTCCATACATTTTCGATTGCTAAACAGCACCTGGCGAAGATGTGACAATTACCCATGTAATTTTTTGACAAAGATGTCGCATTGTCAGTTAGGCATATTAAATAGGGCCCTGATTGGTGAGATTTTATATTTCGCATAAGGAGATAAAGCTCGATTTCGATCAAAATTGAGCATAAAAGTAGGTGGGTATCTAATTGTTTAGTTAAATTNTAGTTAGGCATATTAAATAGGGCCCTGATTGGTGAGATTTTATATTTCGCATAAGGAGATTAAAGCTCGATTTCGATCAAAATTGAGCATAAAAGTAGGTGGGTATCTAATTGTTTAGTTAAATTGATAGGTTAAGTTAAGCGGAGTTAGGAAAAACATAAAATAACATCACGCATGTATATCCCGAAGGATTTCGCAAACTACTAAAAGTATCATTCCTACAAAAATAAAGAGCATCCTATTGAGTTATGCTTTACGAGTTAAAATGAGAAATATTCCACAATTCCCACCTACAAAATGCAGCCGTTGCGATGTACGTTTCAGTATAAGTAAGCTCACATAGCTCTGTAACCAAAAGGAAGTGCTTTATTGCATGTGAATTTTAATTATAAGGCTGTTCATGACGGGACCGCATGGTGAATCACGTGGGTAGTTGTAACGGCCTAGTGATGGGGCAGGTTGAACCATTTTATGAACTGTAAAGCAAGGTAAATTTGCAGAGGTATCAATATGTTTTCAGTAGAAAACAGTCAGTAGAGATTGCATGGCGGAGGACGAGATAGCAGCTCATGTGCTTCTAAGCTGCCCAGTGGTAGCTAAGTACTTCGGAAAACCAGGTACCCTCCATGAGTAAGGCAGTAACTCCAAGGCGTTGCTGGCCTTGCTTGAGGAGCTAGGCTGGATCGAAAGACACATTTGTCCCACCCGTATGCAAAATACGAGCTTGGACGTGGAGTTGCCGACACCACATACATACCTACAACTACATGCAGTAAAACACTGTGGTAATGATAACAACCCATCCCAGTTCGTAATGCGGGCTTGTTTGGGGACAGAAATATTCCCAGGGCAACCTCCAAAGATATAGCCCAGATATCTGTCATCTTACGAAGGCTAAGTGGAGCTATTGTCTCACATTTGGTCGGTTACATAATACATGTAGTTTGCGATCCCACGTCCTCTGCTTTTGTTTTTCTTATGATGACCCAGCAAAACTTTATAGAAAGCTTCTAGACAAAGTAAAATTCTACTACCCTAGGTAATATTTTTGGCCATTGTTAATGGTCAAAAATATTACCCTCCTGGGGCAGTCCGGTTATAAGTCCAAAATATATTGGATGGACATGCGCTACCAAAATATCACGGGGTCCATCCCATATGGGTATTTTAAAATAGCCAAATGGCAGTCATGGAATGTCAGTTTGTGTGAAGCCCTCGGGCACTTCACTATGGCGGTGCATGTCGGCGTGCAGCAGGTGCGGCAGCCTCGTCCGGTCGACCGGTCAGTGGGCTGCGCGGCGCTGCATGCCGTTGACCGCACTGATGCTATCAGCCACCACCACTACACCACCGCCCGCAGTACGCCACTGCATTATGTGATCCATTTGTTTTTCCGCACAAATTTATGCTACGCTAATGTTTTTACATTCCAATTTATTCAATTATATTTGTTGCTGCGGAATTTTCAGCTTTCCGTGTCNACATTCCAATTTATTCAATTATATTTGTTGCTGCGGAATTTTCAGCTTTCCGTGTCTCATATATTTCCTTGACTGACGTTGTTTCGTGTGAACTGTGAGGCAAATGGTTTTGAATATTTTTTTGTACGTAGTGATTCAGGTGGATGGATGCCAGAACAGGTTGATTGCTTAGATTTATGCGGGGCCTACTTTGATGTAATGAATTCAAAACAAAAAATTACTTGTACTTTTTGAACGTTTTTAACTACATGAAGGCGGATTGGAGTCTATTTGTTAATTTGGATCCCCAACAAAGAATGCACAGTTAAACCATGAATCACAGTGATAAAAGTGGTTAATTTAAGTGTGCTCCTTTAGGTATAGGAGACCGCAACATGCACATATAACTAAAGAACTGTACTAAAGTTAGAGCACCTAATTATTCCTCAGACCAAAACTAGACTTGGACCTTTTCACATCATGTAGCCTAGGTACTGAATGAGCTATGTAAATCACAGTTTATACATATTGGTAAACACACAAGCGACGCCCACATTGTACAAGCTTCAAATTACTCATGGATGAAAGCAATAAATTGATGAGCTCAGTGACGTCAATGTCCATGTTCATACATTGATTAATGAGTCCAAGTTAAGAGTTTAATTCTATTAGGGTTGTATACATCCATACTGTAGAAGGAATTATGAGGGACACCGGTATGGTAAAGGTGTTTTTTTTTTCGCGATTTCAATGTTGGTCCCATGGTAAAAGT
>NDFZ01002497.1:4936-18611 GCA_002192655.3 Mamestra configurata
GCGGCCTGCGCGGCCTGCGGGGAACAAGCAGGTGTTAGCGTAATTTATTCAATTAAACATTGAAATTGGAAACGCCAGCTTTTTTTCTTTGGTCAAGTTATTCAGTACCTACTCCGAAGTTCTTCATCAGATCTTTACGAAATTTAAATGAGACCATTTCGTAATAACCCTCCTTCGAACAAAAAAAGAACCTTGAAAATTAGTCGAATTTTCCATTGGACCAACTGTTAAATGGCACACTAGTTTTTTATTATTGTCAATTTAATTTAATACTAATATTAGGCAAAGTTGTACTACTGCTAACAATATATGGATGTAATTCTAAAATAAAATATTTGAATTTGAATAGCAGCAACAGAAATACATCATCTGGGAAAATTTCAACTGTCTAACTATCACGGTTCATGGGATACAGCCTGGTGACACACGGACAGACAGACGGACGGACAGCGGAATCTTAGTAATAGGGTCCCGTTTTACCCTTTGGGTACGGAAATCTAAAAATCATGCCTCGGTCAAGTCATGCAGCGGCGCTACGCATATCAGCAATGTCCTCTTTCATAATGTCAAGTGTGAGATATACACTGTAAGCTCGCCGTTTATGATAATGTGGTGTCTGTCCCAGTTTGTTTTGTTTTAAAAAAAAATGGAGATCGCCGCGTTTAATTTTAGTTAGTCTGGCAGTTTGAGTTATTTATGCGGCCTACCCAAATGTCCTTTCTATGGTATTGTTCGTCAAATCGTTGAGCTCGCTTCGCTATTTCGTAGAAGTACCTTAACGTCATACAACAAAAAAATCATCGGCGCTCCTTTCTAGCGGCGACGCGCCATTGACAATCCACGGCGACGACGACGCGTCGGCGCGGCGTTCATATCAATCTCAGATTAGTTATAGTTAACGTCGTCGTCTGTATGTAGTGATAATGTTAGAATAGTGACCAGAGCGCCAGGTGTCCCCGGGCGCGGCGGGCTTCTTGTCGTCCTTGGCGTCCTTGCCGCGCCAGGCGTCGTCCCGCGCGGCGGCGGCGGGCCGGGCGCCGGCGCCGGCGCCGCCGTCCCGCCACGATGAAGAGCTCTGCGACTTTTGTTCTTCTAACTTGCGCTGGATCTCGGCCTCCTTGGCGCGGATCTTCGCTTCGGCACGGGCTAACATTTCTTGGTGCTCTCTGTTGGTTCAAGAAAAAGTGCTAAAGTTATAACTTATAAGATGTTTGCATGAGAATAAACTATATTATACAAAACTATGACTAAAGTCAAACAATGACTTAATAATATTAGCTCCACGCTTGAACTGTTTTCGGGATGGGTAAAGGATACATAATAATAATATAGCCCTTTATTCACGTTGTAAGTTGTTATAAGATGTCAGTGATTTTGGTGTGCCTTTTGAAATGGGCCTCCTTCAACCGCTTCTATTGCTCTCTGTCGGCTGCAACTCTGGTAAAGGATATCCCATTTCAAAAAACATCAAAAATACATAGTGAAACATTACCTGTCCTCTTTTTCCTTCCTCTCCCTAGCGGCCGCGAGTTCCTCCGCATGTTTCTTCTCCCTTTCCTCGCGTTCTTTACGTTCCTCTTCCTCTTTGATGCGTTTCGCTTCCTCTGCAGCGTGTTCTTCTGCACGACGCTTCTGGTCCAGCCACTGAGGAAGACAGAAGAGTTAGATACCGAAATAATAAGAAACCTAAAGATGTCAGAATGGTGACGGCGATAGGTTTCATTATGAGGCGAAACGAAAAGAAATGTCAGGTTTTATACAAATTTAAGTTCTGAAGATAAATCTACACTGGTCAGCAAATAAACCGAGCCACCCGCTACCTAGGAACTCTGATTCGATTTTCTCAAAAAGTATAAAAATTACAACTATCAAAGTTATACCTACAAAAAGTGCGTTTCATGGTGATTAAAATGACTACAAATTAATTCGAAAGTACCGTCAACTCACATTGTAATCAAGCAACAAACACAATGCTAACGATTTGCTCTGTTTTCACCAGAGTTTGAAATTAGCGTTCTTTTTCTCTACAATGAGGATAGTCGGATATTTCTTATCATTTCTTTAGTTTTTGTCCATCATTTGCTCAGACGCGTGTGTTTTTGCTACTTTTTTCGATTAATAATGGATACAACACCTCAGGAAGCAGCTCAAGCTGTAGCATTACTTCAAGCAGGCATTGCGCAACGTGAAGTCGCTCGAAGGCTTCGAATCAGCAGATCTTCGGTGCAACGAGTTTACAGACGATACCTAGAGACTGGAGCATTCGATCGCCGTCCAGGTACGGGCAGACCTAGGGCTACATCAGCAGCAGATGATCGTTATATCCACCTTACTGTTCTGCGAAATCGCCACCTCAACGCAGTTCAAGTCCAACAAAGTCTGCGTGACGAACGCCAAGTGGTCATAAGTTCAGATACCGTCAGAAGGAGACTTGCTGAACGGAACCTGACCCCAAAAAGAGCTGCAACAGGCCCAGCATTAACGGTAGCACACCGTCGAGCACGACTTGAATTTGCTCGAGAGCATAGGGATTGGACATTAGAGCAGTGGAGTAATGTACTCTTCACTGATGAGACCAGGGTGAGTCTACATGGAAGTGATCGACGTCAGAGAGTATATCGTCGCCCTGGAGAACGTTATTCTCAGTGTTGCATCGAGGAAACTGTTGCTTATGGAGGAGGATCTGTAATGGTCTGGGGCGGCATCTCGTTAACAGCACATACAGCGTTAGTTTTCATCGAACCGACGGGCCGTACACGTGGACTGACTTCTCATCGCTACATTACTGAAATCCTCGCAGACCATGTGGTACCTTACGCAGGATATATCGGACAGGATATGCAATTGATGCATGATAATGCACGGCCTCATGTTGCTCATGTGTTGACCCAGTATCTACGCGACGTCAGCATTCGTACGAAGGACTGGCCAGCTCGAAGCCCAGACTTGAATCCGATAGAACACTTATGGGATGAGCTGAAACGTCGGGTTCGAGCCCGGGTACCTGCTCCAACAAGGCTTCCAGAGCTGCGAATCGCAATTGAAGAGGAGTGGAATACAATTCCTCAAGATTTTATCGTCAGGCTGGTAAGGTCGATGAATACAAGGATGCTGGCAGTTATCCGAGCAAGGGGAGGGAATACGGAATATTGNAAAATTTTGTTATTTAGATAAAGTGGGGGTGTTAGAATGTTATCAAAATATGTTAATTTAATACACGTAGCGCCATCTATGCGCTGATGAGGTGAAACTTGTGTCTATTGTCTTTGCCTGCGTATGAATAAAATTTAGTCTTTTTCCAACCGTCAACCAACGCTTTTTATTAGGAATATTGATAAAAACTTTTTTTTTGATTTTATCTTTGTTTTTGGCTTTAATTTTTTTTTTCACTTTATCATTACTAACGATTGTCACGACTGGAAAACGACTCTTCTTTGTAAAATCCTTCATAAACACTGAAATATTGATTAAACCCAATGAGTTTCCTTTCATTTTAATCACCATGAAACGCACTTTCTGTAGGTACAACTTTGATAATTGTAGGTTTTTTAGTTTTTGAGAAAATCGAATTAGAGTGCCTAGGTAGCGGGTGGCTCGGTTTATTTGCTGTCCAGTGTATATAGGGTGAATTTTTCAAGTGAATAACAAAACCCCAATCTACGAGAAATAGCCGCGGTCATCCAAAAGTCAAAATTCACCCTGTATTTTGACCTATGGAAAACCGCAACCGCTAATGGAATTTAACTATTCTCGGCTCTCTCTTTCTCTCTTCTCGATCCTCTCCTGGCGTCTCTCCGCCAGCCTCTTCTCCCGCTCGGCGGCGAGCTTGTCCTTGAAGGCGGCCAGGCGCTGCGTGTGCGCCGCGCCGCGTTCAGAACGTGATACTGTTCATGTTACAACAGTGACACCTACCTCTTCGCGTCTCTTCTCGATCCTCTCCTGGCGTCTCTCCGCCAGCCTCTTCTCCCGCTCGGCGGCGAGCTTGTCCTTGAAGGCGGCCAGGCGCTGCGTGTGCGCCGCGCCGCGTTCAGAACGTGATACTGTTCATGTTACAACAGTGACACCTACCTCTTCGCGTCTCTTCTCGATCCTCTCCTGGCGTCTCTCCGCCAGCCTCTTCTCCCGCTCGGCGGCGAGCTTGTCCTTGAAGGCGGCCAGGCGCTGCGTGTGCGCCGCGCCGCGTTCAGAACGTGATACTGTTCATGTTACAACAGTGACACCTACCTCTTCGCGTCTCTTCTCGATCCTCTCCTGGCGTCTCTCCGCCAGCCTCTTCTCCCGCTCGGCGGCGAGCTTGTCCTTGAAGGCGGCCAGGCGCTGCGTGTGCGCCGCGCCGCGTTCAGAACGTGATACTGTTCATGTTACAACAGTGACACCTACCTCTTCGCGTCTCTTCTCGATCCTCTCCTGGCGTCTCTCCGCCAGCCTCTTCTCCCGCTCGGCGGCGAGCTTGTCCTTGAAGGCGGCCAGGCGCTGCGTGTGCGCCGCGCCGCGTTCAGAACGTGATACTGTTCATGTTACAACAGTGACACCTACCTCTTCGCGTCTCTTCTCGATCCTCTCCTGGCGTCTCTCCGCCAGCCTCTTCTCCCGCTCGGCGGCGAGCTTGTCCTTGAAGGCGGCCAGGCGCTGCGTGTGCGCTGCGCCGCGTTCAGAACGCAACTTGACGGTGAACGCTTCGCGGTGGACCGCCATGCGGGCGAGCCGGGTCGCTGTTGTCACGTCGCGGGCTCGGGCCTCTGTGGAACAGAATATGGATTAACACTATTGTTTTCAAATTATGCACGTTTTACTAGAACAGTATTTCGCAAAGTTCGGGTTATAATATAATGGAAAGATCTCTTGACCTGCCACCATCATCAACAGTGGATGAACCTGTTATTCTATCCTCAGATCCCAGTTTTAGGGTCGAATAGGTTAACATACTCACCAATAAGCTGTTGTATGCGCTCCTTCTCCTGAGTCTCCCAGAAGGCCTTGTCCTGCACCTGCTTCTCTTCCAAACTCTTCTGCAGCAACGGGATTTCTTCCAAGCGCTTGGCACGCTCGAAGTAGTCCACCTTACAAGAAAACAATAGTCTTAGATTATGCAGCTTCAATCTAGTTTGCGACCACAGCAACTTCTTCCTTTTTTAGGCTTCAAAGTAGCCTTATACGCTATACAGGGTAACTTCGGAGATAGTGCGCACATTTTAAATATAGCAACATCAATTAAAAATAATGGACACGTATTTTTTGTTTCATCGTGTTCCGAAGAAAGAAATCAAAAATAGAGTAAACATTAACACACTTCCTCCCACTCCGCTCAGGCAGTCATTTGATGATTACAAAAAAAAGGAGTAGTTTGTCAGATATACAACCCGTCTAGTCGGAGGATCCTCTCTTTTATATGGAGAATGAGGAGATACTTCTAATTTTTATGCCGCAACTTTTCTTTTCTAGTGTCAATTATCATAAATGGAAAGGCCTTACCTTCTTCTCCTGCGATTTGAGTCTAGCCTGCAGTTCTCTGCGTTCTTTCATCAGCTCTTCAGCCTCGCGGGCTGCGATGGCTTCTGCGTCCATCTTTTTGAGTTCCTGTTATAAAAGATATAGGTTTATTAGTCAATGATTGCAATACTATATAGCAAAGTAGAGTAGTTGCGATATAACTAGACAAATTTATGGTTTTCAATAGATTTGAACTTAGATTTAAGAAATTTTTAGGTCGTGAAAATGAATAAAACTAAATTGAATGAAATATTGTTTGTGCCGGCTTAATTAACACAGAGTGCAGATGTTTCTGCGCCCTGTCGCGTCAAGTCGAACATATCATGTGCCTCCGAGGCCTACCACGACTGTCTATAGAGGCATAACAAGATTTTATAGTTTGTTGTCTTGTTGTCTCTTTGATGAACGTGACCTTTATTGGAAAGGCAACATTGCGTAACAGAATCCCTGTCCGCACAGCAGACACAATAGCTAAACAATCAGCAAAGAAGACATGTGTTACATGGGACTGCCAACTGGTTAAGAAACATTGTTGTTACACAAAGTAGCCAGAGGAATCTGGCTCCAGTCTTGTTAAGGGGTACCGTGTTACCTACCCAGTTACTCAGTTGTGGAGGCAGCTGCACCATGTAAAATACTGGTACTCAGCTGCATCTCGTTAGAATGGAAGTCAACTCTCAATATAGTTGGGAAGAGACTAGGCAGACTGATTGCTCTTGCTTGTGCAGATCACTTATAAAAATGCTTTAAAAAAGTTTACCTCCTCGTTGATGTTGGACAGCATCTTCTGGCCGTGCGCGGTTTGGCTGATGTGCGCCATCCTCTCGCGCAGGTGTCGCTCGCGCATGGCGGCCAGCTCGGACTCTTGGCGCCGTCGCTCGCGCTCTTCACGTTCGGCTTCCTGGCGACGGGCTTCGGCCGCCGCTGCTGCGCGGGACACTTCCTCTTGACGTCTGTGGAGTTAATGATTTATGTTAAAACTTTTTCTGTTATTTGTTTGACAAAGAGCGGGCGTTTTATAGTTAGTTTAACGTTAAAACAGCGATATATCTCTAGTGCTGCACATGTGCTACATTACCTGAGCTCCTCCTCCTCGCGCACGGTGTTGAGCCTCTCGATGTACTCCTTGCGCTCCTCGATAATCTTGTGGCGCTGCAGCACGCGGTGATGCTCGGCGTGCTTGTGCTCGTGGTAGTGCTGCACCATGTGCTGACGAGATCGCTCGCGCTCCTGCTTGCGACGAGCCGGGAACAGCGTGGCGGCCGCGCGGGACAGCACCTCGGCTGCGCGGACCAGTTGCTCACGGACCTGGGATGGTGAAGACAGGTTCATTTAGAGAAGTTGAAATGAAAGTTTGGACACAGATACAGGGCAAAATAGTAACACCAGGGCGCTGCTGGCCTTTTTTGAGGAGCGGGGATAGATCGACTGACAATTTTTTATTTAACCTTTTGAACGCCACTGTCACGTATACATGACAAGCATGCGCGTGCCCTGTACGCCAAACGTCACAAATATGTGACAAAAAGTATGGCGAATTTGTAACTTGGCGTCGGGGGCACACCGATGCGTTTATGCTTATGGTAAGCGATGTATGTGGTCTACGATGGAGCGAGCGAGCCCAGAAGGTGCCTTTCACTCTTGCTTTAACGGTTGACAAGACATAGGATGGTGTGGATTTCGTGTGCCGGCTTAATTAACACAGAGTGCACATGTTGGCGCACTCTGTCGCGTCAAGTCGAACATATCATGTGCCTCCGAGGCCTACCTCGACTGTCTATAGAGGCAGATAGTCGAGGGATTTATTTCAGAGGACCTTGAATCGCTCAAATTATTCTAATTTTGCGGTCAAGTCTGTGCAGTTCCACACTTGACTTGGGCAAAAGCTTTTTTCTGTATTTTTCCTAGATGCTATTGAAGTTAACCGGTTATTCAGCGCCTATGAATAGCTTTATCAGCTAATTGAATTGCATATACTGAAAGATTTCATTAGACGCAATATAATAAGTTTGCTGCACCAGTTTGGGTTCCATACTCGAATAGTGGTTTTAAGAGCGACTGCAGAGACCTTGTAAAAGTAAAAACTGCCCTCTTTCTGGAGACTTCACGCATGATGTTATTAAGTTATTACAAAGCTTACCTGTTCAGCAGGCGTAGCTTGCAAGATGGCGCCGCCACAGGCTTCATCGGCGGTGGAACACCACTCGCCACCACCAGCTTCGACCCCGAAGTGAACGCACCTGTAATACAATTCTCACGTAAATATTTTGTGTACAGATGGGTACAAACATATTTGTTAGGTTCGGATAGAAGCCGTTGATTCAATGCGAAAGAAAATTGCGGATTGCTTCAACAACATGGAATACGTTTTAGAGATGCTAATCACATGGTAATGTTTGGTTGTATTTTCCAATGTGGAACAGAATTAAAGCTAAAAAATATCGACACCCCAATATACATACTTTAGTGTGACTAACTTAAGTGTACACACGAAATGAACAGCAGATTTTTGGTTTGTGCCGGCTTAATTAACACAGAGCGCACATGTTTATGCTTCCTGTCGCGTCAAGTCGAACATATCATGTGCCTCCGAGGCCTACCTCGACTGCCTATGACAGAGATAGTCGAGGGATTTATTTCGGAGGACTTCAACAGGATTATTGCAATTATTGCACACCGTAAGATTTTACTAAGTATTGATTAGAATTTAAACTGTCTATATGTATATTGCGAATAGACCATTTCAAATTCAATAAATTCCATCCAATTTCTATAGTTTACAAAATGAAATATCCGTGATTTTAAACTTTTTGTGTTTGCAATATTCCGGTGACATTCACAAAGGGAACGTGTACAGCGACTATGCGTGTAGAGTTGCAAATTCGATACTTTTACCTTACTTCGACATTGACACTTCTTAGTTCCTGCACATTCCCTATTGCAGCATATAGACATAAAATACTAACTTGTTAGCATGATCGACCCTGATCTGCATGTCGTTGTGGCGGACACAGTCGACCAGCAGGCGCTCCAGATGGAACAGGTCGTCGGTGTGCGCCAGCTGCAGCAGGCGAGAGAACTGGATGCACGCGTAGCACTGCCCCACTTGCCGGATCAGGCGGACTAGCGCCACGTCGCTTAGAGCGATCGTGTATTGAGCGAGCGGCGAGTCTGGAAGAGAGGTGTAATTGTAAATGTTGAAATACTTGTTTCCAATCGTTGTTTTTAAACATATAAATTCCAAATCAAGTGTGTTTGAGTTGATTTTAATATTATATCCTACACTTAAAAAGGTAACTTTTTAAAGTTGTTGATCTGACTGAACTTAATATAGGGTATTACGTATTTTTGTATGGGTCTAGAAAGAAACTAAACTGCAAACGCAAGATAGGGTGGGTGACTATTATTGATATAAAACTGCTAGTTATCTTAAAAGCAGCCTACAAAAGTGCTTCGAGGCGTCTCTAGATGGTAATAAAGCCGTGTTTTCTATAAACGCATACATACATTGAATTAGTCATGTAAGATATCTTGCAGCTATCAAAATTACGAATTAAATTAATGTGCCGGCTTAATTAACACAGAGTGCACATATTGTGGCGCCCTGTCGCGTCAAGTCGAACATATAATGTGCCTCCGAGGCCTACCACGACTGTCTATGACTAAGATAATCGAGGGATTTATTTCGGAGGCAACAAACAATTATTTTCAATATCCAGGTATTTTATAAGTGAAGAATAAATATGGCTTATTAACATATTTAGGTACCATACAAAATTTATCAAACCGCCATTTTTAACCGACTTCAAAAAAGGAGAAGGTTCTCAATTTGACTGTATGTTGTTTTTTTATTGCCTAAATAAAACTGACTATAGAAAAATCGACCCTTAATCAACATAAGATTTTGGTACACATATATGTTATGTATATTTTGACCCTGCATACTTCTCTGCATTTTTGTCCCACAGCAGGGCGAAGGCCATCCTTTCTCTGCTTGACACATATCTATTCTTTTATACGAGCCAGTTCTTTCAATCAAGAAAGACAATCCTAACTAGTTTGTTAAATCTTCACATCGCAACGGCTGAACAGATTTGGATGAAACTAAGCACAAGAGTACACCATGTCCCGGAATAGGACAAACGATACTTTTTATCCCAGTAGTATATTCCCTTGGGATAATTTTCGACCATCACGAGGGCGAAGCCGCTGGCGGCTGGTAGTTATAATATAACTAGCTGCGCCCCGCGGTAAAAAGTATGTGTTAATCCAGGGTGTCAGCTTCCTGCATACCAAATTTTATTAAAATTGGTCCAGCCGTTTGGGCGTGAAGAAGTAACAAACACACACACACACACACACTCACAAATTTCGCCTTTATAATATTAGTGTGATGTGATGTCGGTACTTACTAGGTTCCTCCTCCAGCGACTTGACGACGCTCTTGACGTTGTTGCACAGCGTGAGCGGGTCGAACTCGACCTCCAGCCAGGAGTACAGCTGCTGCAGCTGAGGCGTCGCTAGAGCCACCACGTTCAGGCGGACCACGTCTGGAGAATAAAGAAAATAATTCCGTTTTAAAACGGAAGTTGACGTTTTGAGCAGCCGACCCGACTGCCCCAAAATGGTGAATGTTTTTCTAAAGTATATGTATGTTTGTTTATCTTTTTCTTTAGCACGAACTATAGCCTAAACGGCTTGATAGATCTTAAGAAATTAATTTTGGAAAAATAAAACAAGATGGCCGCCGCCGTTCAAGTCTTCATGCAATAAGTGAGTCTCCTCATGATACCTTCTTCCTTACAAGTTTAAATTTGTATATTTGTGCCAACTTAAATTAACACAGAGTGCACATATTGTGGCGCCCTGTCGCGTCAAGCCGAACATATCATGTACCTCCGAGGCCTACCACGACTGTCTATAGAGGCAGATAGTCGAGGGATTATTTCGGAGGTATACTAAAGTGAGGATCTCAAATGATGTGATAAGACTTGAAGATAAATTAGTAAAGTAGTNTTTATCCCAGTAGTATATTCCCTTGGGATAATTTTCGACCATCACGAGGGCGAAGCCGCTGGCGGCTGGTAGTTATAATATAACTAACTGCGCCCCGCGGTAAAAAGTATGTGTTAATCCAGGGTGTCAGCTTCCTGCATACCAAATTTTATTAAAATTGGTCCAGCCGTTTGGGCGTGAAGAAGTAACAAACACACACACACACACACACTCACAAATTTCGCCTTTATAATATTAGTGTGATGTGATGTCGGTACTTACTAGGTTCCTCCTCCAGCGACTTGACGACGCTCTTGACGTTGTTGCACAGCGTGAGCGGGTCGAACTCGACCTCCAGCCAGGAGTACAGCTGCTGCAGCTGAGGCGTCGCTAGAGCCACCACGTTCAGGCGGACCACGTCTGGAGAATAAAGAAAATAATTCCGTTTTAAAACGGAAGTTGACGTTTTGAGCAGCCGACCCGACTGCCCCAAAATGGTGAATGTTTTTCTAAAGTATATGTATGTTTGTTTATCTTTTTCTTTAGCACGAACTGTAGCCTAAACGGCTTGATAGATCTTAAGAAATTAATTTTGGAAAAATAAAACAAGATGGCCGCCGCCGTTCAAGTCTTCATGCAATAAGTGAGTCTCCTCATGATACCTTCTTCCTTACAAGTTTAAATTTGTATATTTGTGCCAACTTAAATTAACACAGAGTGCACATATTGTGGCGCCCTGTCGCGTCAAGCCGAACATATCATGTACCTCCGAGGCCTACCACGACTGTCTATAGAGGCAGATAGTCGAGGGATTATTTCGGAGGTATACTAAAGTGAGGATCTCAAATGATGTGATAAGACTTGAAGATAAATTAGTAAAGTAGTGAAAAACAGTTTTCTTTTCATGAAGGGTACTTTTTTTTGGTTGGTCCCTTTATGAGTTTGGTATTGGCAAGCCTTACAGAAATTTGGTGTTTAATACCATACAGTCTAATAAACGTTTCAAACATTTATATTCACATCAACAAAATATCTGATAACATCAATTTTTTTTTGAGGTTTCCTTGTTGACCTTTAGTCAAAGTTCAATGACCCCTTTTCTGCTTTTTAGTGATTTCAACTAAACCTATATCTTACCTTTCAACAAGCTAGCCCTGGTCGGAGGCTGGGCAAGACCAAGCAGTACAGCCAGCCTCTGGGCCTTCTCAACTGGACTCTTGTCGGTCTCCACAAAGCGGTCGAACTCCGGATGGAGAGACGGCAGAGGCACCGATAATACGGCTACTAGCACGCGGCATGCCATCCTAGGAAGAGAAAGGTAGTGTTATTGAAATCTCACAAATAAGACTTATGTATATTATTGCAATAAGGTATAGATTGGAATGATTGACGAACGTTCGTGAAACGTAACATCTGTTGCAACTCTTATTTCATTGTAGGAAGGAGTAAATTGAATTGATTGATGTGTGTTAGTGAATTACAACATCCGTAAGGCTATTGCATATCCAGGGTTGCGGGATTGTTCGACAGAGTTCCCGCGGCCATTAAAGTAACATGGATGGGTTTTAGTGAGAAAGAGACTTTGAAGCTTGTTTGTGCCGGCTTAATTAACACAGAGCGCACATGTTTATGCTTACTGTCGCGTCAAGTCGAACAAATAATGTCCCTCCGAGGCCTACCACGACTATCTATGGCTAAGATAGTCGAGGGATTTATTTCGGAGGTATCAAATCTTTATCTATACTAATATAAAAAGCTGAAGAGTTTGTTTGTTTGAACGCGCTAATCTCTGGAACTACCAGTCCGTTTTGGATAATTCTTTTAGTATGATAGCCACATTCATGAGGAAGGCTTTAGGCGATACAGTAACGAGAATCAGGAAGTGGGAAAAAAACGGGATATGCGCGTACGAAGTCCCGGGCAAAAGCTAGTAATACGATAAAGTGGAAGTAACAGGCAATCCCTGGAAGAGCTCATATGATTATGAAGTCTTTCACTAACTAGAAAGCTATNAACAGGCAATCCCTGGAAGAGCTCATATGATTATGAAGTCTTTCACTAACTAGAAAGCTATACTATCACTAAGGTTTATAGGCTACTATGTTGTTTTCCTGGAAAAATAAGTGGTTCCTATGGACAAGGGAGCAGTAGTGATGCTCCATTTATTTTTTCTACACTCATGTATAAACAATTTCTTTCTAAAACTCAAAGGTACCATATTTCTATCCTAGTACAGTAGATCGAAGTGCAAAGACTTACTTCTGCAACTCCTCCTGAGTAATATTCTTCTTCATCTCCCTCGACAGCTGGAACAGCTTTAGCAAGGCAGCAGCATGGAACAGGCAGTGTCCAGCCTTCCAGAACACCAGCGCCAGCTTTCCGTAGTAGTTAGCCATGGTCTTGGCTACGGGTGTCTTCTTCGACATGTTCATCAGGTTGTGGATGTCCTCGATCGCTTTGTAGGCTTCCTGTGTGATAAAAAAACTATATCATTTTCTAATTTGGTGCCTGTCCTCTGGTTATTGAGTTTTTTTTCTCAAGTCGGTGTATAGCCATCAGATTACAATAGTACACTATAACTTGATGAATTTCTATATTATTAGAAGGGGAAAAAGTAAAAAATTGTGTCTTAAATTAAGGACTAGTTCAACTTAGGCGAAAACCATACGGGATTCGAGACGCAACTGCAAACGGCGAGTAATTATTAGGAAGTCACTCGCCAGTTGAAAGGTTGATTTTATTTCAATTTTATCTCAGATTTTCTTTTATTTTTGGGTCACCAGGTTTCGGCGAATATGACACAGTCTCATCAGTCTTAATTTTTTAATATTCCGGTAGAAATAAGATTATTTGGTAGAAGTTGTGCCGACTTAATTAACACAGAGTGCACATGTTGTGGCGCCCTGTCGCGTCAAGTCGAACTTATCATGTACCTCCGAGGCCTACCACGACTGCCTATGACTAAGATAGTCGAGGGATTTATTTCGGAGGTATCAAATCTCTAAATTAATCTTTATAAATACAATACAAAAGTAAAATGTCTGTTCACAAGATGTACAAACCTGCCACAATTCCATCTGGATAGCACTGTCCAGTTGGAATAACCTGGTCTCCAGGTTAAGTTGCTGCGTTTCCGGCTTGCTGATGCTCACATTGCCAGTTTGCACCTGTTAAAAAACACAAATATTAA
>NDFZ01002498.1:0-18622 GCA_002192655.3 Mamestra configurata
TGCGAAACAGTAAGACCATTTAGCTCATTAATAAGTATGTACCTGTATGTAATGTTTTCTCCCGCTCGTGCGTGGATTGATAGTTTTGAAAGGTTAAGCTGCTTTACTTTCTGAGGTCAGTCCATAGATGGGTGACCGTTTTTTTAACATAATTATGTAGAGTAGGTCGTGTCGGATTGCCATCCTATCCAACTATGAGCACCGACAGCATGCCCACAACATCAAAAGGAGTCAGTAGATATGTCAGTACATATCTAAGCCCGCGAATTTTTTTTTTTGGACATTGCAGCGCTGTTGTGCGTCGTTTGTTGGTCATACTGTTTGTCTGTTCGCGATAAACTCAAAAACAACTGAACGGATTTTCTCGCGGTTTTCTCCAATGGGGTTTTTCATGAGGAAGGTTTAGGTGTATAATTCGTCCCAAAATTCCTACGGGAACCGGGAAAATGGGATATGCGCGTACGAAGTCGCGGGCAAAAGCTAGTTAGATATCAACTATGGGAACCCGGATCGATATCTAATGACTACAAGAACCGGCCAAGTGCGAGTCGGACTCGCTTGCAAAGGGTTCTGAGGTGCGCTGAAATCTATAAGTAAAAAACAATTTTTATAGAAATCCATGATTTCAGTGTCCACTACGAAATTTTCAATGATACCTACCTAAGCATTGTGTAATGAAGCAAATATGGACACTTATAACATGTTTAATTTTGGCGGTGTCTGTCACATCTAGAGAATACACCGGTAAGAACTATACTTTGTTTTGTCCGGTTCAAGTGTCTAGCTGCGCAGAGGTATAGCTACATACCTATTTAGATTTATTCCCTGGTAATTAGACTCAGTGGCGTAGCTAGCCTGGGTGGGTGGTCACCCCACAAATAGAGCACCGGGGACCCGAAATAATTGTGGGTTGTGACTTTCGTTCTGGTGACGGCTCTTTTTCAGGAGAGGAGGTGTGCTCTATTTTTGCCGCATTTTTTTTCAGGGTTTTCATTCATTCATCACTGTTTGTTAAAGACAATATGCACTATTTGTCCGCAAGTACTGATTGATGAAAGCATTTGTTTTTTTTGTACGAGCGAAGAGCCTCAGATAGGTTTGACGTTCTTTATTTCATCCATACCTAATTTGAAGTAACTTTGTTGACTGCTGCGGGTAAGCTCAGTAACTAAGATAAATATAAGAGCGAGCGAAAATAACTTGAAAATTTTTGCACCCCGCCTCGGTTAGTTTTGATTATTATACATACTCAAATAGAATTAACTTTGCTCTCTGATGCAGGTAAAAGTCAAGAACTAAGAGAGGGTAGAATGCAAGACCGGATAGGTTTTATTTTCTTTTGATTATGATCATTCATAAGGGAGGGCAGAAAAGTTTTGCACCCTACCTCGAACCGATTTCAATGCGTCAACCGTTTAGGGGTGACACCCGACCATGACAAAAATGTCAACGAAAGGTCGTATGTCACCCCTAAATGCAGAAAAGTTCAAGAACTAAGGGCATCTTTACACTCTACCTCGGAAAGGTTCTATTTTCTTTTGATCATTCATACTTAAATAGAAGTAACTTTATTGACTGATGCAAAAAATACTTAACAGATAGGTATAGGAAATAATGCAAGAGCGAAGCGAGCTCGAAAATGTTTGCCCTCCACCTCGGACCGGTTTCATTATGGGCACCACCAGAGCGTGAAACGGGTGTCATCCGGCCCCCTATCCCGCATCCCTAGCTACGCTACTGATTTAGAATTGCATATAGTAGTTAGTGATCGCGTGCGCTCATTTTAGTTCGCGGCTCCTTTGCGATCTAGTTCGCTTTTTTAGTTCACCAGCTTCCGACTAGATGGTTCGAAACGGGAAGAGCGAGATACGGGGTTATACAGGACGAATAACGTTATCGCTTTTTCACTATAGAATCATGATGGCATTGGCACGCCATAGTAGTGGTCAGTTGACTCCTTATAACTTCACTTAATTCGAATAGAATGCTGCAAGACAATTCAAAATTCAAAAGTCATTTATTCAAATTAGGCTGAGTGCCAGCACTTTTTGAACGTCAAAGTTCTACATAAAGACAGTCCCCCAAAACGCCCGCCCGTCACCACTAGTGTTGTAGCTGGGAAGAAGAAGTGGCGCAACAAACTCCCCAGCAACACATCTGTCTGTTAAGCTTTTAAAAACTTGAATGGTCTGCAAACACGCTAGCTTTCAATAAAAAAATAATCATAGTTCTTGGGGAACATTTTAGGAGCATAAATAGTGACGAGTCTCAATTCCAGATAAAGAAATAGCCAGTTTTCCAAAGCTGTTCCACCTGGACGAGTATGAGCGATGTCTCGCGAGGGTCGACGGGCTGTACTGTCTCGGAACCTTCGAGCTCACTCCGGCGACACGGCCGCACCCTACTTACGACCTGATGAAGGTACTTATGATTACTTTCTGGAGTAGTAGGCAGGGAAAAGGTACAATGATTGCATTAACCTTGATAAGACCTTACATTTTCCATTTCCAGACATACTCAGATGAATCGTATCGCCACTTCAACCGTACGCGCATACATCGCGGCTACTGCTTGAGCATACGATGTCCCCTGGACCTGGTCACCTCGGACAACGCTTCGCTTCTCTTCGAGCGCTGCGCCGATCACTACTCGCAGCGCAGCGAGCTGCGTGCTTCTCTCCACACTCTTCACTACTGTCACACACATGCTGACTCCATCGCTAAAGGACCAGAAACAAACGCTGAGCATATAATGAAACAAGTTCTTTATACCTTGGTCCTAGCCAATATTGTTGGGACTATTTATGATGTCTTTGTTGAAGACACACCTACTAGAAACAGTAAGTCGGTAAGGTTTCTACTTATTCTAATGTGTATCTGTTAGATATGTTGGTAGAAGCTTGGTCGTACTCCAGCTTAACTCACGACAAAGTGGTAAACCCCATTATTCAAAGCTCCGTATTATCTGATAGCTATAACCTTCCTAAAGTAAGGGTTATCTACTTCTCACAAGCTGGAAAAATGCCAAATTGCCCAGCCTGGTCAGTGAAGCACCGTGACCTCGTCGCGGCGGTTGGTGCTGCATTACCTCTCGCTTCCGGATGTGGTCCAATCCTTGGTCGGAAGCGTTAGCGCGTGGGATGCCATCGCCTCCTTCTGTGAGGAAGTGATGGTCGCAAAGGAGGCGGCGGAAAGGAAGCGGGAGAATACAACTTCCCTACCTAGCCGTAATAGACGCACCGTGTGTCAGAGAGCGAAGAACGATCTTCGACCGCCATAAAGTGTGACCTGCAGGTAATAACTTGAGGAGTCTGTTACCTGAACAGTCAAAGGCTCGCCCGTTCCTCGCGCACCTATCTAGAGGAATTGAGGCCGCATGCTGCCCGCTTACGGCGTGATGAAATGCGCAAGCCCTCCAGTCTCCTGGCTAAGGCAGCTGCTGAACTCCGCTTTTTAGTCAGTAAGAGTCTGACAGACCCCTGCGCCCACTCCAGGGTGGTGGACATCCATGAGGATTTCCAAAGGATAAAAAAGATTAGGTACCTATTTCTAGGTAATCTTCGATTACATCATCCCTTTCCATCACGTGATTTATTAGTCACTACTCAGATGCGAGCCTTTCAACAATTAAATTATACCACATCGAAATCATTCAGATAATGCACGTACCTCCTATTCTTTCAGAAAATAAGTTGGTTTCCGCCTTCTCTATCCCCGCCAACTGGCGTCGACTGACGTTTATTCGTGAAGGTGGTGACCCTCGGCAGAGAGCCCTCATTCCCATGGAAGGTGTCAGGTATTTCATTGTTGTTTTCACCAATAGACGGAGTGATTCATGAGAAAGGTTTAAGTGTATAATTCATAAAGGGTTTGTGTGAATTGGCTGAACTATGACGATTAAAAATGTCCACAGCTTCGGCTAGCTGGTCGTCTCCGGCTGGTAGCCTATCCTTTGTTACGTAAAGGCGAAGGGGTTGCACTTCCCTCAACGCCGGAGACGATGCAGAACTTTAGCGTTTTGAGGTTAGGTTACAATAATTTGTTTTTCTCAAGAACAGTGCGTTACTTTGGAAAATTAGGTCAAAGAACGATAAATAAAAAGAGCATTATACAAATTGAAAATCACGTAAAATACTGGTATTCAGCTGAATCCGGTTTGACTGGAAGCCGACCCCAATATAGTTGGGAAAAGGCTAGGCAGATGATACAAATTGAAAATTATATGAAATGAACGTTATAAGTACTGAATGTTATTAGAGCAATTAAAGGTTGTATGAAATATAACATTAGATCACATGAATTTAGGTTATGTGTTTAAATAGCATATGAAAATTATATCATGTAAATGTTATTTCAAGTGATATATCTGTTTACAACCATTTACAAGTTTACAACATGTCTGAATCATGCCGAGTCGGAGTTTTTTGTATACAACAAAAGGGGGTGCAGGTATGCTCTGTGCAGAGCATGCATGGATGAGGAGAAAACGGTCGCACACGTGCTCCTTCAGGGCACAGGCGTCGCCGAGATACGGAGGTAAAAAATAGGAACACCGAATTCTCTTACAGATAACATGAATAGACTGGTAGGCCTGATTGGCTTCTGGAGGGAGGTTGGCCGGATAGAATGACGGCCACCATAGCTCACGTACAATGGTCCAACATACATAGATAGATAGCTGGTATACACTTGAATGAACTAAGTACGTTATTTCAGGGTTATGGCACTGGGTTTCACAACCTATGCTCACGCCACCGTGTTCCATTTCTTGTGCCACACAACCAATCCAGAGCTTTTAGAAGTGGTAACTATACTTACTAATATATTCTTTAATATTTATGTACAGTAGAGATTAACAAACGCATCCTGATAATGATAAATACTGTGCAAGCGTGCACGCGCTTGTATACAAAAAGTGTAGAGGAAAATAATTCGTTGGGTTTCAAAAAATTCGTAAGCAACGCTGTCAATGCGTAAAACTGGCAGCGGCACGATGAATAGCTATGTTGATTTTTGATAGAAGATAAAACCAATCCTCTGGTCACGCGAAGACGACTAACCGTTAACTGATGTCACGCAGAACTCGTTGAGCACTCTGACCTGATGGGCCCAAAATTTCAAGGCCGATGTCCAGCCGTTGATTCAGCTGTAGGTTGATGATGATTTCGAGCTCATTACTCGGTTAGAGCTCTTTCATCTATTACGAGCCACCTACCCTGGTACCAGACTTTTCTAAAGGTGCACAGTCTATTAGTATCATCTTGCATCTGCTTTTCATTTACGTTCCTTATCTAGTTGACTCTTAAATTATTTTTTATTCTAGACCTCTATACCTCATAACAGGAACAGGGTTGAATATTCCTCATACATTATTGTAAAGGGGCCTGAGCCTCCTACCAGACGGTTATTGTGCCTGTTGACGGTGAGCAACTCCCTGATGGTTGGTGCCAGGCTGTTGTTAATACTAGTCGCCTCGGTAACTCTACTAGCGCGATGTAGATTTTGGATGGTAACAGGTCTAATATTATTACTTAGGTAGTGGTATAGACGTCGCCACAGTATCAAACGAAAATTGTGTACCTAACGCCTCAATTTTCATCTATGTAGCTGACTCAGGGAGTATACGGCATTTTCCTGTCAGATGGAACGTCACTGATCCAGGCCTTCATGATGATGTCCTGCTTCCTCACGGCCTATAACCTCCTGATCTACTCTAAGGATTTGGAGCTCGGCATATATCTGCTGCCGATGTGCATCATCAAACGAGTTATAAGGTGCGTATTGTCTTTGGCTTCGTGCAGTGATAAAGCAAGTATGATTGCTTGTTGCGAACGTAACTCGTTCGAGTTCGCGCCTATATGGACGGAACCTATTCATATTATCTACTAAAATCGGGAGTCTAAATAAAGATGGCCATTTGCTAACATTCACATGGGCGTAAGGCGAAAAATGTATCCACTGTTCATTACTTCTCTGTTAAACAATAGTTCTTGTAGGAACGAAACGCCCAAGCCACATATTGTGACTGAGGTGTAGAGTTTGTGAAGTTAGGGCGTGTAGAGTTAGAAGCTTGGCTCTACATGAGATCTGATAACTTTTTGACACTGCGAGTCATATGGTCTCGACTTGGCAACATTTTACATGAAAATGTTTTTGGTGGGATTTCATTTCTTTTTGTAAATTACTTGTGACAAATTATTTTTTGCTGTTTATAAAGGGTTACATTATAAGTTATTTTATTACATTTTTTTTTTTATTATTTATAATAACAAGGAGTCCCTACATCAATTTTCAGACCCCTAGCGACAAAATTGCGGAAGCCTCATACAAACTTCTTTTTTCAACTTTAAGGGGTTGGGGATATAAGTTACAAGTTTTATAATTTTTTTGATGTTTCTAGGAAATTAGGAAATACCGTAAGAATTTTGATGATCGTCAGTGAATCAGTGACGAAATCAGAGTTTTTAAATATCAATAAAATCTAAAGTATAAGAGCTATGCAATTAAAACTTTATATGTTTAATAAGTTTGCTATTGACAACATATCCCGAGAATTTTGTGTATCTGGTATAATCCAAAAACAAATTATAAGGGTTCAAAAAAACGACGAAGCGCTTTAAAAAGGTGGGTAGTGCCCTTGCGCTTCGCTTGGCTCGTCTTGCGGGGGCAATACCGTGCCCCCAGATAAGGCGTTTNTAAATTATAAGGGTTCAAAAAAACGACGAAGCGCTTTAAAAAGTTGGGTAGTGAGTGCCCTTGCGCTTCGCTTGGCTCGTCTTGCGGGGGCAATACCGTGCCCCCAGATAAGGCGTTTGTTCTGCGATTTCTGGGTCATTACGCGTACCTACATATATAATGAGAGCATTCACCAACTAAATATATTTGACCAGGTATTAGCAATAAGGTTTTAAGCTGAACTTTATTACAGGATAACCCCAGTGCACCTCCTGGTCGTTGGCTACGCATCGACCTGGTGGATGTACTCTCGGGATGGCCCGCTCGTACCCATCACCATAGGCCTGGAGAGCGCAGCCTGCAGGAAAAAGTTTTGGTCTCACTTCTTCTTCGTCAACAACATCGTCGACGCCAGTAATTATTGCGTGGCCCCAACCTGGTGAGAAAAATAAAATTCTTTTTTCCGTTCTCAATATTTCCCAAGTCAGGATGGAATTCTCGGTGAGCGTGTCAGACTCGCTTTTTGTCGCATGTCGAACTACTTTCTTCATTTCATAGTTTGTTATCTTTCTCTCTTACTTATCTTTTTTCTTATCTTCTTTTGCTATCTTTTTTTTTATTTCTATTTTGTAAAAAATGTGAAAATGAATTATTTAAATCCCTTCAGGTTCCTGCCCGTCAACATGCACATGTACATCGTAGCGTGTACCTTCACGCTTCTCCTCTGGCGACGCCGTAGTTTCGCTATCCGACTCTACGCGGTTCTGTTTGTTGGTTCCTGTTTGATGACCGCCGTGATTTCTTATGTCAGGGATTATAAGGCAATGACTATCATCGCGACGCCCGAGTGAGTATTCAGAGTAAGAACATAACATCACGTCCGTTTTCCCCGAAGGCTTAGGCAAGGATTGAAGACGTGCACAGTGGCGTAGATAGGGGAGGGAGCGTGAGGGTTGGTTCGCTCCCCTGTCATAAATAACTTATACATCTCAATGTTTTTCAAGGTTACATTACTAAGTATTCTTAAACAGTTTTGAAATATTATCTATTAATTAAAACTTTATGCACAAGTAAAATCACTGCACAAAGGCGGACTTAATGCCTAATATTAATAAAATAAATTTATAAATTATTATAATATTAATATTATTATGCTTCTGATTTATTTGTTCTCTTTCAAAGGCTGTTACAATTTTCAAGCTCGCTTCGCTTGCTCTTGTTTTCTTCTTTAGCTTTCCTTGAGAATCAGTCATCAAAGTAACGTCTATTTAAGTAATAGTGTTAAAAAAAATCAAACCTATCCGAGGTGGGGTGCAAACATTTTCGAGCTCGCTTCGCTCGATCTTGCATTATACAATTTTAAACGACAATGATCAAAAAAATACTATTTGACTATAAATGAGAAGAAGAAAATCAAACATATTTGAGATGGAATGCTGTGGGGTAGACCATGAACTTTGCCACCTGATACAAAATAATGTTCAGTCCAAAAAGTATTCTGTATTTTCAGAGAAGTCCATAGGATATTCCGAGACACTCCTTCGTTCACGGAGTTCTATATGTCTTCTTGGGGTGCTTTACCAGCTTGCTTCGTGGGTTTGATTCTTGCTCACATACAATTTGAGCTGGACGAGAGGAAAATCAAGCTTGCTGATTGTAAAGTAAGTGTGACTTTAATTTTTAATCCTCCGGATGAGTGATGAGACCGAATTTCTGTCGCAGTGGTCAATTTTAACGCAGATTAGCCTATAACGAAAACGATATTCTAGTGCACAAGGGTGCACAGTGCATGTTCCTGTTTTTTCTTATTGTTATTTGTTTTACGTACGTGTTCAATTGTTTGTATTCTATAATTACTTTTAAAAATATCTACTATACAATAAGGGGCACAAGGGATCACTGCTCATTTGTTATTCCAATACGCATCTTTAATCGTTCCAAAAACAGTAATTGTAAACAATTTAGTTGAAATTTCACTAACATATTATAAGTATTTGAGTACCTACCTATATTTCTGCGTTATGCAAAGCTCAATTATTACATAATTATTTATTTAGATATATATAACCAATACCAAAGAATAAGCACAATAACACAGTTCGCAGCCTCCACCAATAGTTGGATTTGTATAAGCCAGTAGCGAATTTGAAGATATCCCGCCCTGAGCCAAAAAGATTTNCAAAAGATATTCTAGTGCACAAGGGTGCACAGTGCATGTTCCTGTTTTTTCTTATTGTTATTTGTTTTACGTACGTGTTTAATTGTTTGTATTCTATAATTACTTTTAAAAATATCTACTATACAATAAGGGGCACAAGGGATCACTGCTCATTTGTTATTCCAATACGCATCTTTAATCGTTCCAAAAACAGTAATTGTAAACAATTTAGTTGAAATTTCACTAACATATTATAAGTATTTGAGTACCTACCTATATTTCTGCGTTATGCAAAGCTCAATTATTACATAATTATTTATTTAGATATATATAACCAATACCAAAGAATAAGCACAATAACACAGTTCGCAGCCTCCACCAATAGTTGGATTTGTATAAGCCAGTAGCGAATTTGAAGATATCCCGCCCTGAGCCAAAAAGATTTGCGGCCCCATAATCTAATCTAATCTGGCCCGTTATGTCCCACTGCTGGGCAAAGGCCTCTCTCTCCCTTTTCCACACACGTCTGTCCTCTGCCATTACCGGCCAGTCCTTCCGTAAGAGTCAAATTCGTCTCTTAACCTTCGCCTTGGTCTACTGCGATGGAGCCGCGCATCTAACATGTATACCGTATGTCAGATGAGCGGCTCCAAAATATATAAAAAAAGAAAAACTCTTCACAAGGGTAATGAAAAGCGATGATTCTAAAAAAAAATTGGCCGTGATAGATGGACACACAAAAATACGAGTGATCCAATAAGTGTTCGGTTTTTATACAGACGTTTTTAACCCCAAAAGAGTGCAATATTGACATGGCTGCATAAAAATTCCCACGTGAAAAAATGTTTTTCAACAGAAATAAAATAACATTTTCACGAATATAATGTCTGTATGAAAGGGGTTCATGGTTCGCCGATTTCTTTTTCGCGCCCCAAACGGGCCGACCCATGTCCGTAAATTATTATCTAATTGTTTTGATTACTTCTACTTTCTTGGTTGCAGTGGTTCGTCTGGCTCCATTACACATGCTTCCCGCTCCTGTTCCTCTGGTCAATGACAGGCATGTTTGCGCGCACAAACAATATTGCTCTCTTCACTGCGGCGTACATTGCTTTAGACAGACCCTTCTACTGCATTCTGATGGCCGTCGGACTAATGGGACTCTTTCATGTCGATGGTAAGGATAAATGACAAGTGTTGTGTCATTTCAGGTTTTAGGTATGACAGGTGACGTGTGCCACAATTCGCTAAGCAGCGGTATCTAGTAGTAATTAAAGAAAGGGATTGTGCATGGGTGATATTCACATCTATGGTTACCGTGTCCCGGTGTCGAAGGATGATCACTGACCATCAGCGTTAACAGCAAGCTCTCACGTATAGGTATGTATAGGATCGTTAGATATAAAGGATGCCAATCTATGAATGTAAGTTGGACCAAGTGCTGCCTAGAATGCACACATAGTGCATTTTGTTCCTTAGGCCAACAATGTACTTAGGCGAAAAATGAACTTCAAATGGCCACAACTACTATTAAATAATATTGACAATGTAAAAAACTTCAATCATTAATTAATAAATGACATTAATACAGACTTTATTTTTATTATGTTATGTAATAATTGTAAAAATAATATCATTTGCCAACCCTAGGTATATATCTAGGATGAGGAGTCAGATTAAGAGCGATACTATCAAAACTAAAAGACTCCGATTTTCCGGCAGAAGTCTTGTTCTTTGTGTCTAGCTTTATTGACGGGTCGGAGTGAACACTGAGAGGGATCAAAAATCTCACCTCTCTCTTGCCTTTATTAGCCGGTATGAGTGGAGATTCGCTAGAGCAAACGTGTCCAAGAGGTGGACATAGAGTCCGGTAAGATGCTGGTAGAGAGCTCGACCGAACTTTCGGGATAGTCTTGCCTGATAGCCGTGGTATTTCTATCCACTCCTTAAGCACCTCTTAATACACTGGTCATCACAAAAATCGAACCACCCGAATGTTTTTCGATATTCCCACTTTTTTTTTAATTTTGAATGAAATAATTTTCTTACAACCGTTTTGTTTTGATTAATTTTGTTTATTTTTACAATTTACGCATAAAAAAACTAATAATAAGATGAAATTTAACAATTTCAGCAATAAAATTAAAATCGATAATTTTTACCCGATTTTTACACTGGTTTTCAAGTCACTGTAATTTTTAATTCTTAAAACTTATGGGGATAAATCTTTCACTTTAATATTCTGTATTTCCTCCTCTTGCCCTTATGACAGCCTGCATTCGCCGTGTTAGGGGTCTGATTAAAATTTTAACGGTCCCTTGAGGAATTCGGTCCCATTCTTCCTTAATAGCCGTTTCCAGATCTCCTAAGGTTGTGGGGGCTGGATCTATAGCTCTCACCTTCTGTTTTAGCGTGTCCCACATTGTGATCTATGGGATTGAGATCCGGACTTCTGGCTGGCCACTGCATAACCCTAATGCCGACATCATTTAAGTACTGAGTGACAATGTGCGCTACGTGTGGCCGTGCATTAACTCAAATTCTTCTCCGATATAACCAGCATAAGGCATCACATGATCTTCCAGGATCTCCGTTATGTAACGTGCAGAAGTTAGAGCACCCCTGCTGATAAAAACAAGCTCGGTGCGCCCAGTCATTGCATTAACTCAAATTCTTCTCCGATATAACCAGCATAAGGCATCACATGATCTTCCAGGATCTCCGTTATGTAACGTGCAGAAGTTAGAGCACCCCTGCTGATAAAAACAAGCTCGGTGCGCCCAGTCATTGCATTAACTCAAATTCTTCTCCGATATAACCAGCATAAGGCATCACATGATCTTCCAGGATCTCCGTTATGTAACGTGCAGAAGTTAGAGCACCCCTGCTGATAAAAACAAGCTCGGTGCGCCCAGTCATTGCATTAACTCAAATTCTTCTCCGATATAACCAGCATAAGGCATCACATGATCTTCCAGGATCTCCGTTATGTAACGTGCAGAAGTTAGAGCACCCCTGCTGATAAAAACAAGCTCGGTGCGCCCAGTCATTGCATTAACTCAAATTCTTCTCCGATATAACCAGCATAAGGCATCCCATGATCTTCCAGGATCTCCGTTATGTAACGTGCAGAAGTTAGAGCACCCCTGCTGATAAAAACAAGCTCGGTGCGCCCAGTCATAGAAATACCACCCCAAAACATTACCGAGCCTCCACCGTAACTGACGGTTTTTTGTATGCAGCACTGGGCATAACGCTCTCCTGGTTATCTCATGACATTGCGACGCCCATCAGAACCGTATAAAGTCATGCGGCTCTCATCAGAGAAGAGAACTGATGCCCACTGGTCTATAGTCCAGTTGAGGTGATTCCGCGCAAATTGAAGTCTCACTTGTCGATGAGCTGTGGTCAGTTGTGGTCCAGTTGCTGGCTTATGTGGTCTTAAATTCTGTTCACGAAGTCTCCGTCTCACAGTACTGTCACTTATTGCCACCCCGCGCACTTCACGTAAGCGTCGCTGAAGGTCAACACCGGAAAGGTGACGATTTCTGAGAGCTGATGTCACTATAAATCGATCATCTCTCTCATTTGTGACCCTTTGTCTTCCTGATCCTGGTCTTCTCCGATACTCGCCAGTCTCCAGAAACCTTTGGTATACTCGCCGAACCGCTGATCGGCTCAGATTTAAACTGCGGGCCACAACACGTTGACTTAAGCCTTGTTGCAGTAGGACCACAACTTGAGCAGCCTCAGCTTCAGTAGTATCCATAATTTTCAAACAAAATCGATCAAAAATACAGTGTTAGTCCGTAAAATTATCGTAATTAACAAATTCACCGTTTTAAACTTTGTTCCGGCAGAGAAATAACGCTCAACTGTGTCTCTACATAAACAAGCAAAATCGCACTAAGAACAGTTTATGATAAAAAAATTGTTTTAAGTACCCTCAAATGCACTAAGATTTATGGTACCCATATGTCAAACATCTTATCTGACCCTAGAAATAAATAGAACAGTTCAAAACCTGTTATTTATGAACCCATAACCAGTAATAGTGCAAAAACATTGTGGGCCGATTTTTGTGATGACCAGTGTATGTTGCCCTTTGTCGCTAAATCATTAAGGTGTTAGCGACCGCTTATGGGTTCTCATTTTGTGTGTGCAAGTCTGCCATATTATCCATGTACATCAATAACCTTGGTTGACCATAGACCTTTTTTATTTGCAGGAAACCAATCCACTTTAGTCAGCCAAACCCATAATCCAACTTCTTTGTTTCCATATCTTGCAAGAGCCCTACCAGCATCTTCCTGGATAACACATCCTTCTCTCGGGCACTGTTACTCTTGCAAATCTCCACTCAAGCCGCCCAATAACAGCAAGAAGAGTCGGTATAACCCTATGAAGATTATTTTTTTTCTCTGCAGGTCCTTTAAGAAGGTTTTACAGCTGGGACGGTTGGCGCAGCTTGAGCCGCATGTCTTTAACAGTGATGATGCTGCATTGGTGCATCAATATGACAATCGGGACCAGGTCAATGGCTTACAGCACTTCTATACTTGACGTTGTTAGTTTTTTTTTGTTCTTTGAGCTATCTATAGTGATTTAGAAACAAACTCACGCCTTTTTCGTCAAACAGTCAAACAAAAGTGTACAATACCCCAAATTTTCCTAAGTCTCATGAAATCACGAGCCTATTACAACAGTCCTCGGAGTACTTCGGCAATTAGTACCCGTTATCTGGCTCCAAGCGAACTGGTATAATAGCTCATTTATTATGAATCAGCCAAACATTTAGACATAGGATTGCTTCTGATAAAATCCCAGTAATATATTCTTCGATATTGCATGTGCACTTAAAGGCAGTTTTAGTTGTTCTTTTAAATGTTTCTAAGGTGCTATAATATCCAAGAAGAGCTTTCTTATAGTTTTTGGTAGCCCCAGTGGTATTATAATTTGATTAATCGTTAAACTTTGTTTCAGGTTGTGGACTGGAGCGCAACTAATATGTTAACTTACGCTGCCGCCGTACCAATCACGGTCCTGGTAGAATTTCCTATGCAGAAATTCTTAGATGCTTTAATTTTTAACTGATTATTAAGTAGGTATACGTGAACATAATAAAGAATAAGAAAAAGTTATTAATGTTTGTATTATTTTAACGGTCAAGAGAGGGCAATTTAAGACCACTTTTCAGTGGCGTAGCTAGCATGGGTGACATCCGGTGCAGATATTGTGGGGTCACCCCAGAAAGATTAACGCGGGGCGGGTTAATGTTGTTGTGTTGAGTTTAAACCAAAACTCTTTAGAACGACGTTGAACACAGATTATATACGAGACATGTAGAATAGGGTGGAGTTTTTCGTTTCTTTTGTAATATCATAGTGGTAAAATGCTCCCTATGGATGAATAAATGAAGTATGTCAAATAACTTTTATGTATTATAATAGTTTGAGGTGCCCCAGCCCAAAGTAATTTTGAAAAAAATATAATTTCGTTCTGTTTTGACAGCCTCATTAAGATAATATATAGATACCTTAATCATTCATCAATATAGTATTTTTTAATGTTATATAAAACCTGTATTTTTACGTATTAATAAAAAAAAAGCATTTTAGGTTCATAGTGGCCCAAAACCTTTAAAAACCAAAACTAACTAAAGCATTTTTCAATACACTTTCATTACAAAATTGGCTAATATGTATTATATATATAACTAAATTCTTTTCTTGATCAGTTTTCGTGAAATATTTGTGTAAGATCCAGTGCGCAGTCGTTAGCCATCTGAAATGTTTGAGTGGACCGGGTTCTCTATTTGCCAGGTCAGAAGGTAAATTACCAGTACTCATGGCCGACATTATCTCAAATGGAAATAATAGATCAGAGCTGAAATCTTTACTAATAATAGGAAGTGGTATGTGTATAACAGCAAACTTCACAACTGGCTTTTTATCACATTGTTGCAGTTTATAACCTAATGGACCTGAAAAAAATCGAGGTTCTGAAGTTTGACCATCCGAATGTAACAAAAGGTGTCGTAATGGCAATTCATTCGAATGTTGTGCACGGATAAACCATTGTAATGGTTTTTTAGAGTTCCGTACCCAAAGGGTAAAACGGGACCCTATTACTAAGACTCCGCTGTCAGTCCGTCCGTCTGTCTGTCTGTCCGTCTGTCACCAGGCTGTATCTCATGAACCGTGACAGTTCGACAGTTGTAATTTTAACAGATGATGTACATATTTCTGTTGCTGCTATAACAACAAATACTACAAAACAGAATAAAATAAATATTTATTAAATAAATACTTTGGACGCTTGAAATATTCGCAGAATATTTAGTTATATATTCACTTTAAAAATAAATAATTAAATTAAAATAAAACAAATATTTAAGGGGGGAGCCCCCCTTAGTGATTTTTTGCCGTTTTATAGATAATGGTACGGAACCCTTCGTGCGCGAGTCAGACTCACACTTGGCCGGTTTTTTTATCTCTACCTCTAACTGATTAATGACACCGCCTTTATATCCCGTATTTACGACTGTCCCATTACAGCCCACTACTGATACCTAAATCACTCAAATCTACCGATTAATTATGTAAATATTTTATATTCTTTGTTTGTTTTAGCCGATCCTGTCGGCAATGTGATATGACCAAAAAAAATATTCCCTGGATCTTGCACAATGACGTAATGGCCTTCAATTTGCCGTTTTCTATACCATTTATCTCATTTCTTGACTGTGACCAAAGTTTTGTCCTTCCTGCCATCAAAGTAAAGACTAAAGACCATTGGTTGATTACGGCTTAAGTCTTGTAAAGCAGACCTTTTCTTTGCCCTTTCCCGTCGATTCTTCGAACGATCTACGACACAACTTTGGTCACTTGGTTCAATAATGCCAACGTTTTTCAGGACAGCAGAAATTATTATAGCATCAGATCTATCAGAAACTACAGTAGGTACGCAGGCAAGAGCTAAAGATAGGAGATTTATGCTCAACTGTTTAAAAAACGGGTCGCAACTCTTTCCGAAACTTCTTGAACAGAAGGAAAGTTCCTGTGACTCTTTCTACATTAAAATATAGTATTTCATAACATCAAAGTAAGTGGGTAATTGAGAAGAGGTTAATGTCTCGGGTGTGCCAAACACGGGACAGTTCGTCAATTGACGAGCCGTCACTTGTGTCATTTTTACTGCAAACAACAAGCATACGACAAATTTAAAATAATCACAAAATTTACTTGCCTAATGTTTCAAAATTATGTTTTCAAAAAACACGGTCACTATCAATAAAACTGTAGCGGCGTAACGAAATTTGTACGGCAACAAAAATAACCACAGCGCCATCTACGACGAACTAACAACGAAATCCCGCATCGCGCAAGTAAAGTTCTCCGTGCGATTTGAACACATACAACAATCCGAGTATCAACCATCGGGCAGTTGCCCACCAGACACAACAATCGTCTGGTTAGGAGGACACCTCCCATTTTCAGTGGAGGTGTGCGGGACTNGTCCGAGTATCAACTATCGGGCAGTTGCCCACCAGACACAACAATCGTCTGGTTAGGAGGACACCTCCCATTTTCAGTGGAGGTGTGCGGGACTTTAGTTTCTGTACCTCATACCCTGTATAAAACAAACACTTGTTTCCCCCGAAAACGCTAACTTGCGCCTGATACCACAGGCTCGAATTGACTCAATAACTGTTACATTTGACACTTCTAATGATTAAATGACCTCAGGAACAAAATAAAAATGTTATCAAAGATTTTTTATGAAGTTCCGCGTGATCGAACCTCGACATGTTTCTGAATCTTTTTTCAAAACTTTTTCCTGCCGGAGGTCACCTTTAGATATGAAAAGAAAGATTAAGAAAAAAAATATAACGCAGCTTTTTGCGACTATGCCATAAGTGCTGAATATAAAAAAAAAAACTCCACTTTTCACTCCACCCTAATGTAAAAGTTATGAATAAAAAATAAGTTTAAAAATATAATATTTATTCGACGATTTATAAAAGCCAAACATAAGTAACCATAGGTAATTAAACACGACAATGATGCAGGTAAACTAAAATACATAAATACCTTTAAAGATATTCATATATTTAGACTAGAGATAGATTCGAAATTCTGCCACTGAAAGAATAGTTAGGAAGAGCAAAAAACTGATCTTGCGCCATCGAATTAGAGGAATGTNGCTTTGTCCTGCCGGAGGTCACCTTTAGATATAAAAAGAAAGATTAAGAAAAAAAATATAACGCAGCTTTTTGCGACTATGCCATAAGTACTGAATATAAAAAAAACTCCACTTTTCACTCCACCCTAATGTAAAAGTTATGAATAAAAAATAAGTTTAAAAATATAATATTTATTCGACGATTTATAAAAGCCAAACATAAGTAACCATAGGTAATTAAACACGACAATGATGCAGGTAAACTAAAATACATAAATACCTTTAAATATATTCATATATTTAGACTAGAGATAGATTCGAAATTCTGCCACTGAAAGAATAGTTAGGAAGAGCAAAAAACTGATCTTGCGCCATCGAATTAGAGGAATGTAAATAATTTATTAAAATATAATNTTAAATAATTTATTAAAATATAATTTACTGTAAAAAAGCCAATTTAATAGTATTTTTACAAATAACTATTTGCTATAGATAAAATAAAAACTTTAAATTGCTAGCTTTTTGGATTAAAGCGCAAGAGCGATTGGGTAACTGCCCTGTTCGACAACCCCTAAGCCGCTACTGGCTTGGAAAGTAATCTTTTTTGAAAATTAACTGTCGTTGTTTTACAGTCGGGCTTTTAAGTATAAGAACTGGCCTTTTGGTATTTTGCCATCATCGACCTCTATTCTAGAACCGCAGGAACGCCGAAACCAAAAAAAAGATAATAGCACATTGCATGTGGCTGGTAATAATATTATTCGTTTGCTGAGCCTTGCGACCCAAACATCGGCTGCATTACACCCCTTAACGCGTGGTAGTGATCCAGATATTCATTTTTATTTTACAAATGCCACCACCACAGTTTACTCGGTGTAAAATGACCGAACTTGATGCGATTTGGAGTGGGCCACCAATTCGTCGTGTACTGCGAAGACTTGAACGGATTTGGTACAAGTCTCATTTTTTCTTCCGTACCATATACTGTCACGTCGACATTCGCTTTGAAGGAAAAGTAAAACCGAAACTCGATGAATGCGCTTGTTTTGAAGTACAGGAAACACGTCATTCTGTGGACATATAAAATAATAATAATTTAATAATACGCCTAAGGATAGGTCGTAAGTTAAGTCATCAAAATCTACTGATTTCAATACGTGCCGTCGACTATATTGTTAGTACTTGACTGTTTCATTGGCTAGGTGATTTTTGCTGTATTTAACTGCAGATATTTCCCGTTAAATTATGCATTATGACCCTCTGGAAAAAGTGTAGATAATGAGTTTCGTGCCTGATATCAAGTAGAATGACTAAATAGCAAACACAAAACAATGGCGACTTGTCTTTTTTGACAAGTCGACAGCTGAGTGGCCGGTTAAAGTTCCGACTTTTGTTGCCCTTCCCTAATTGAGTTTCCATACAATATTATGTATCATCATCATCATCATCATATCAGCCGAAATGTCGTTTTCCATATGCTTGCTTTGCAAAAGAGGAAATCTGGTCGTAATGTGGTCACAGTCTAACCTTTTTTTTGATGTCTTGGGGAAATCCTCATGGAAATCCTCCACCCTGGGGCGGGTGGAGGGGTCTGTCAGACTCTTAC
>NDFZ01002499.1:0-18638 GCA_002192655.3 Mamestra configurata
TTATTCTAGGGTAGCAATGTGGGTTAAGGTTGTCAAGATAGTATTGTAGTTGCTGCCGGAATGTGCAGCGCTTCCTTTTAATGTTTCGCCTCAAGTTGATGTTTCAACGTGTTCTGTCTTGTATTGTAGAAAAGTTGCGATGGTGAAGCGTGGGTAAGAGATGTAAAGATTTGAAATGTTCATAGAAAATCATGCTAAACCATTATGTATTTACCAATTTAAAAAGTTTACAATATATTTATGTTTTCTATGTCTCTACAATGAATGCACGTACGCAAAGAGGATATAACTGTAGCAATAACAGCCAAACTATTACATTCAAAGTTTAATTTTCATCCCTTCCGCCTATAATTTAAAACATGAGATGCAATCAGCACACACGAGGTACATTCATCATAACATACGTGATATTCTAACTCGGCTTCCTGTAATAATCCCTACTAGCTTCCGAGTGTCGTAATCAAATCCTGTCGGGCCGAGAGTCCTAATCGAGGCAGACCACGCTCGACCTCCGTCAAATCGGGCTAAGGAACACGACCTGAGTGTCACAGCCACACAGATAACTGCAGCCGACTGTACCCGAGAGCCCCCGATCCCAACCGACCTCTCCCGACATATCGTCCCGCGCAGATTACTATAATTACGATACAAAAGAAGAGAAAAAATATTGATATCTCCTTGCAACTAGTTTAATTGAGGTTTTCATTAGCTGAAACATTGGAGCGCACTTAAATCAATAGATTGCGAGTAAACCGTTACAGCGCTTTGAGATTGTGAGAGAAAATTACTTCCTCTGGTAACAGAATGTGAAATGTATTTTGTAATAAGTTTCATCGAACAAATCGAAGTGAAGCTCGTAAATAATAAACTCGCATTCGTTTGGGCATACGCTTCTAAGCAATTGTCTTCTCGTTTTGCTACGAATTTATATTGTCAACGACAGGAGGTGTCGCGCCGCGCCGCTTAGAGCGCTGGCCTCCCCGAAACATATTTCACTACATAAATCATAAGTTTATTTCCTCTCGCTCAGATGCCGAGGAGCGAGGTGTCTTTGAAATGGCTTTAAGAGTTCCCGCACGGCGATACCGCAACAAAGGACTCCGAAATTCAATTAGGTGTAGATGGAACTGAGGGACTTGTTTCTAAATATTCAATTCCAAGTGCGCAACTTAAGTGCTAATACTTTTATTTATCTTAATTGAATTAAAATCCTTCACGACATTTTGTGCCTATGAAATGTTAAGATGAAATGTTATCGCTAAAAAGTACAGACAAGGCCATCTTAACCAGCACTAACCGTGTGTGCCTCAGACAAAAGGCAGCTTACACGAGAGAAGATTTATGTACCGCCACTGTATGCTTGTAAACGCGCGCTACCTACTAATTTGCGATCATTTTAGCGGTGTTTCCTGCCAATTAGCCGCTTTAAAACATCGCACGCCAAACAAAGGGGCTGGCTCATGAATTTATTGTTAGGTTACTGTCTTAAGTTATTTAAGTGTTCAGAACGTTATTCACGTGCGCCGCCGAGAGAATGCAGCTTCCTGCGACAATTTATCATGAATCTTTAATTAAACTTTAGCCGCGACTGTTCACAGTCTCATTGAGCTTCACAATAAATCCGTCGTATCGATTGTACATTATTAATTATTTGTCTTGGCTCGTTATTTAATAGGATCCTTTCTTGGGGTTCATATTGGGTTCAGATTGTTTCTACGTTTTTCGTTTAGCTATGCAACTATAATATAGTTACCTAAAAAAAAGAGATTTTCGTGTTTGAGAATGAAAGACGAACAGCCAGTTTTTGCATGAGACTCTCTATTTAGTAAAAAATCTAAGTACGATGCTATATTTGAACACAGAAAAAAATCGTCTATAGAGCTAATAGTTTGATATCAATGGCCTTGTGTCCTGTACTGTGACACTGTCCGGATATCACAGAATTTGCAGCGTCCACCGTCCTCGGGGACTCACTAGTCAATAGACAATGTTGGCGAATGCGCGCCACTGCAGACCTATTACAAAAGGAGTATTTCAAGAATATCTTGCTGAACTACATGCCCCAAAGAGTGCAGCTGAATGGTTAGTTCTTCATACACTGTTACAATGATTGTAAGACAGTGTGAATATAGGCTTCTCCTTTTTTTAAAGTAATTGTTGATTAGTGCTCGAACCGTTTATGTGTAACCAAATGCAGCCGGTGTTGTTTGTTTAAACCACCCTTCTTATCCGAATTCTTCTTAGTTGCGGTGCTAGTTTCCGATCGTTAAAAGTATTGTCTAGTATTGTCTGTCTGTATCTATACTAATATAATACAGCTGAAGAGTTTGTTTGTTTGAACGCGCTAATCTCTGGAACTACCAGTCGAATTTGGAAAATTCTCATTGTAAATGATAGGCCACATTCACGAGGAAGGCTATACGGGAACGCGAAAAACGGGATATCTTCACGAGGGCCGAGCGGGCTTAATCAGGTGTGACGCCATTGTTTCATAATAAAATTGTGTCTGCTATTATGGCCGCTGAAGGTATATAAAGTATGAGACCACTGATATAACCATACTTCAAAACAGCTTCAATAATTGACAGTAAAGAAACATGGGTCGATTTGAAGTCCAACAAAATACGAGTCCTATAAAACTCTATTTAGTAAATGACAATGTAATCTGTCCAGATACAATAAAAGCGCACAGATCCAGTTAGCTCAGATCTGTTAGCTCTGTTTGCGAAAACTGCCTTTAAAACCAAATTAAATGATGAAAGTTTCCAAGTTATTCCCAGTTCGTTTTATAATAAAATTACCTGTGTCAGTTTGCTGGTAGAATTCAATTAAGAACTTTTTGAATATTTTATACTTGTAATAGGGATTTCTGGTTTAATTGATAGTTAATGTTATTTGTAGGTATATGTAGGCTGGTTCCTTTGAGTAAAGGACAAAGGAATGGGATGTTGGTAATCAGGGGTTTCAAAGTAAGGGAAATACTTTTGTGCACATATTCTTGTGTGGAACTTGTATCTCTTTGCGTTCGCCTATTGTTGTTTTTCTGGAATACTTCCTGAAACTGCATTGGCTATATTTTGCAGCGAATTTTGCGAAAGGTATCTTATCTTTACTCGGTTAGCAACGGAATGATATGGATTTTGACATTCACTCATTGATTTGTTCCAGAGAAGCACGGAAAATAAAGTCACAGCGACATAATATGCATATTTACTTAAGTAATTCCATAAATTACACATATTTACAACAATATCAACAAACGTTTACGTCTAATATACATTTTCCTATGCGTAACAGATTAGCTATACATCATATAAATCTCTACACGAATTCTATACATAAATGATTACTACAAGTATTGCGTATAATTGTTTAAATATAATGTTCCCTATGACACGTAGACCCGTTAACTTACCCTTTTAGCCGAAAAATAAGACTTTATTTAAAGTGTAAATTACATTTATAATTCTTATGAAGTTTAGTGATCTTTGTTATATTTCATACATTATCTCAAAAGAAAAAGCCCGTTTTGAATCTAAGTACCTAAATACATAGTGACAAATCAAAAACACGTGTTTTTTTTTTCAAGAAAAGATTATTTATAAATATTTTATGTACCTACATATGTAGCAGCAGATTATAGTAATAGACGAAATTGACAGTAGTGTTTGATATATTCAATCAATCAATAATTTTATCAACAAAATTTTACAAATCAAATATACAATAACATTTCAAACATTACGTAAAACAAATTGATTCGAGTGTTTGCAAATACATACGTTCAGTAAACATCGGGGTGGTAAACATTAAAATCAGATGGAACTTTATTCACAACGCATAACAAAATATGAATTGAAGTTCGTTCAGCCAATCGTTATTCTAAACGCGATCCAAAAGGCACTAGATTTTATTATTATAATAGATTTGAATTGATACGTTTCCGAAAGTCGTTGTAGTTGAAATTCATGAGTTTATAATAATAAGCAGACCAATGAAAATACCAAAGTACAGAAATAAACGAAAAAAGAGTTTCACAGCTTTATCCCACACTGTCTAGTACATGCTATGGATGTCATCATGCATACATGGAACTGTCTTACAAATATCATTTCCTATGCGGGCACACAGTGGATGAAGAACAAGCCACTACATAATTTTGGCAGTCTGTGTAAAGTTTACACTCTTGTATTTAAGGTTTGGGCGAACATACAAATCATGTAAGTTTAATTCACTAACAAAGGGCTCAAAAATTACTCCTATTTGTAATTCGTTCTACGTTACAGTTATTTGACATCGTTGTTAACATACTTCATACTCTTTAAGGGTAACATTACCATCAAAATTGTAAGATTCACGTGTTATAAATATTAACAATACTATTATTACAAAGCAAGTAACAGAAGATTTCACTATTCGTAACGTTAAGCACAACCGGCCTGAGAATTTACTAATCCACCGAGTGTGTTCACACACTCACTGAATATTGAAACCATGAAAGTGTATCCAGAAACTACATCAATTAGCCTTTTAACAATACCGTTCAGTCGCTGTCACTGATTTACATTCTACTCATTATTATTTTCTTATGGTGCTCTTTGTTTTTCTGACCAACAATTTAACCGTGGGAAAAGTTTAGTGGTTTCAAGTTAAAGTCCTGCGGCATGATCAACCTCGTATAATCGTGTAAATTCATTCATATCTATATTTATTCTTAGAACACAACGTTGACACATCCACTAGTTACTAAGATACAGTACACGACGATAAAATGGCATATCGAGATTTAGAAATAATCGACTTCGTCTAGTGTCGCATCTTTTGTTATATTCTCATTCAACCTNTTTTATAAATAATCGACTTCGTCTAGTTTCGCATCTTTTGTTATATTCTCATTCAACCTGACTGCCCTAGAGGGAGAGTGATCTTTTTAAAGCTCAATGCGCCATATTAATGCACGATACCCGTAATTAATTAGATACATATATTTCTTTCTTAAAATACATAGCGCATACAAAACCGCGAAAGTAATGAATAACAAGCGTCAATGAACAACAATGTCACAGGATCACAATATAAATTCATCATCGGCAGATAAGGCTCTCTTCCCTTGCGGCGCAGACGCCGTGCGGCGGGGCGAGGAACAACTTTCCGTTGGCGCATGCGCACAGCTGGTATATGTTCTGATGGTGAGGGTCGTGCGTGTGGGCCGCTGACGGCGGCAGTGGCAGCGCCGATTTTAACTTTGGCATAAATATACTTGGTGCATCTAGGCGAATCTGTAAATAATGGTGTGAATAAAGCGCTATTCTTTTTCGAAAACAAAGCTATGTGTTGTTTAATGCGTGTCCCGCGCGGGATGCGAGACGCGAGTGTTCGCGTGAATTTTTGATTTGAGACTATTCGCGCCAGATTTAACACACTGTAAAAGTTAGTTGACACAATCAACACGAGTAATTTTTCGCATCCCACGCGGTATTATTCACCTCCGTTTGACCGGAGCTTTAGATACTCAAAGAAATGATAAACTATCATATCCTTGCTAATTTATCTTTTCTTACAACAAGAATAGAAAGTTTAATAACCGACGCGTCGCCCAAAATCGTTTCCTGTGCTAAGTGGTGTTATCCGCTAGAGTGACATGAGACTCACCGAGCTGGCGACGACAGAGCGAAGCCGGAACGTAGTGAGGCAGCTGGCGCTGATGTCGCCGGCGCGCCACTCCAGCGCGATGCTCTGCGCCGCGTGCATCTCCAGAGAGCGCGTCGGCAACTCCAGCTTGCCGTGAGGGAGGGACGTGTACTCACCGAGCCGGCTACGGAGCGGAGCCGGAACGTAGTGAGGCAGCTGGCGCTGATGTCACCGGCGCGCGACTCCAGCGCAATGCTCTGCGCCGCGTGCATCTCCAGCGAGCGCGTCGGTGACTCCAGCCTGACGGGACGGGAGGACAGGTATAAGTTTGTAATAATTCTTGCGAGATTCTCAAGTCTTAAAATGTTGTAAAAAAAATACAATAATGCACAACAAAATTCCACAATTCAATCTCATCCTATCCTACGTTCTACGAGCAACTTTGTAAGTAGTGTACTACTTCTTACTATCCTACTTCCAAGTTAATATTATAAATGTGAATGTTTGCGAGGATGGACGGACGCATGGGTGAATGGATGTTCGTCACTCTTGCACGCAATCAGCCAGGACCAACACATAGAAAACTTTTTATCCCTCTCTGAAATCCAGTCAGAAATCGTCGAAGCAGAAATGAAGTTAGTCGAGGGCAGAAGTTCGTTTAAAATAGAAATGTATATATGTACCTAGTACCTACCTGTGTCTTATTAAGAAGATAGAGTTCGTAATCTTGCGAGACTGACTATAACTTTACGTTGTTTGCAATACCCTGGACATAGTCATGTTACTATGCTGTACGAGTACTACTGGTTTTTGCTGTTGATGAAACTAGAGAAAAGTTTTTGTAAACATCACACTCATTATGAACTACCACTGCCACAAAATTCATAATAAACTGAACACAGCTTCATTGAAAATTCCGAAATTGAGTTATTTAATAAACAGCATGCTCCTATAAACTTCATGAAACATGTGGTCAAGGCATGCCTCCGATCGGACAACAAACTTCAGTAGGTGCGTTTGACATAACTGTATGTTCAAACTAACGAGTTCTAACTTGGTCTGCGACGAGGACAAAGCTTGTAAATTTGCTGAAGTACAAACACACAAATATACTTACAGCAATGGTTTTGAAGGGGGGGCTTTGACTAGGGGTGTCTGCGCGGCGGCGTGTACGGAGACGCCGGCCGGGCTGACCACGGTGAGCGTGTCGGCGCCCACCGTCACCGCGTCCTGGCCGGCGCCCAGAAGCAGCGCCCCCCGGGCGTCGCGCACTTCTAGGCGGGCCACGTTTACTTCGAAACGATCGTGCCCTACAAAATTTTGTTGTATGAAAACTTACCAACTAATGAACAATTTCTTTCTATTTCTTCTCTAAGGTAAAATTAAAACTCACCTAGATATAATCTACTCTGTAGCATTCCGTGTGAGTCTCTAGTAGAAACGGTAAAATTTCGAGAAGCTTCCATGTAAATTGGGTACCCTCGACGTGACTTGATGCTGGACGCGAACAGAGAGTCCAACATTAGAGCTTGCCCCAATAGTTGTAAACCTCCGGGCACTATGCGAAGTTGTCCCATTCCTTCCTACAAAATAAATAAGAAGATTAATTGATTAGAAAACCAAAGATATGGATAACTCATTACTTTCATAACGATTTGAAAAAAGAAATCGAATTGTTTGTTTTCCTGAATAAATAAAATAAAACGATTGAGTACAAAATGTGGGTTGTACAGACGTACGAGTGGACGGAAATCAGTATCATCACCAGAGATCGGAATAGGTCGTATCTATCCTACCTACGTTCTACGAGCAGCTTTGAAAGTAGTGTAGTACTTCTTAGTATCCTACTTCCAAGGCACANCTATCCTACGTTCTACGAGCAGCTTTGAAAGTAGTGTAGTACTTCTTAGTATCCTACTTCCAAGGCACAACTCTTTCTTCTTTTGATTCTTCAAATCAATCATTTTTAACTATACTCAAAGTAATGTTTCTACAATCCCGGGTTTTAATTTTCATGATTCCATTTATGATTTCAACTCTATGTTACTTACTTCCACGAACATTAGGTAAAAATATAGTCTATATATTCCAATCTCTGATCATCACCTTAAATTGTTGTTTTCTTGGTAATCATTATTTAGCTTAATGACTTATACCCAAATGCAATTAGATAACTTTCAAAGGTTTTCTACAGTTGAAGTCCGTCTAACAGACCCTTACCGAATTAAAATCCAACACTTTAAGCACCCAGAGCGTCAGCGCTAGGTTGATGACCATCATTAGCATCAGTGCCATGACCAGGATGTACAGGCATTTCTTCCGCCAGCCGTAGATGCCTACTTTGAACTGGCTGTTGTAGCTGTTCCTGATGGAGTCAGCTTTTGTGTCCCTATTGCTATTGTTGTGCAGGATCGGCTCCGGCGTGATCTTGTCAGCGTACGGTATTCTACAAGCAAAGTTATCGGTTGAAACAATGGCCTGTTGAACGGAAAATGTAAATGCTGGTTGTGATTGGCTGCCAGATTTTCTATAGGAAGAGAAAAATGTGATCTCTGTTTGATTTTTATGTACCTTTTATTTGCTGCTCTAGAAATCGTTTTTCTTACCATTTATTAAGACATATCTATTCTGTTTCGCTAAATACAGAACAATATAATATTTATATTGTTTACACCAATATTCAAGACGGCCAGACTAATTTTGAGATGAAACAATGCCTTTAATGTTCTAAGCGTATTACTAAGCAAGGTTTTGAAACTAGCAACATAGTAAGCCCTGAACAAAAATATACTTGATTGAGTCTCACTAAAGTTGTACAACAAATTAATTATGGCGCGTTACTATTATATTAAAACAAAGGTTATTTTGTAACACAAACGTATAACAAACAAAGACAGAGATAATGAACCTTTTCGCGGTAAAAGTCCATGTTGCTAATGTAAAATCCTTAGTCAAAGCAAACGGAGATTATAAAACATTATTTTACATATTTCGTCGCTAAAACTAGCTTCATTGGTCCAGTTTTGCATTCTAATTTGGGGAATGTTGTCGATCGCAGAGGAACAAGCATGGCCGACGACACGACTTCCCGCGCATATTGCTACCATTAGCAAATCCTGTTTTTACTTCGACAGCAAATAAAATGCAGTTTTATTTTCGAATACGTTTTATTGTTTTTTCAAACAAGGCTTTTATGGCCCAGAATAAACATTCCATATCGTCGTGTATGACGTAGGTATGTACTTAATCCGACGATCGTAAATTGTTAATTCGTTCTATTTGCACAATAGTTCGCGACCGATTTATTAGTAGAAAGTATTAATTATGTAAATATGGTTTAATTGAATTTCATGGTGATACAATTACCTAGCTAGGGCGTAGTCATAACCATGCTGTATTTTCGAAACAACAATGATTTTATAGATTTAGTACGTTCTGTTTAAAAATCCGTGTGTTGTACCTATACTAGGTACAACAGCTAAATTGTAGTAGAAAATTAGTGCCCGTGCTGCATTGATTCCAGTTTTCCTAAGATCAAAACGCTTAACTTCTTTGTTATCAGGAAAAATAATAGTTGAACTATCATAACAGAATGTTAAAAAAGCAAAGTGGCTGTTGTATCAGATGTCTACTAATGGCTCGGCACTTTCTGTAGTCACCGTCGGCGTAGATATTACATTTTCTTTCACAGCTTAAAGCGGACAAAAACTTGTATGCAGGTCATTGCAGGTGTATACGGACTAAACTACGTCTTCGGTTCTTGAAGCAAGAAATATTACTATCAAACATGTTCTGAGCAGTATAAACAGACCTTACTTTTGTTCAACGTCAACAACAGAGGCATAACTAATATTTATTAACAACTGAACCCGACATACATTACAAACAATAGACACAATACTACAGTCAAAGCTAGCTTAGTTTACTAGCTTAGTTTACTAACTAAGCTCGTTTAGTTTACTTCGATTTTTTAAATCTTCCGGGAAACTTGATTTTTTTTATGTTCCCAAATTATTTAGAACCAAAAAAATTAGATTTTTTTTTTAATTTTTTCCTTACTCAGAGTATTGCGAACATTTTAAAAATTTAAAAATGGGCCAGCCATTCTGAGTCATAATAATGCTGTAACCAACGAACAGCATTTCATTTTTTTTCATTTACAGATATCTAATACACGTATCAAGTTCAACAATAGAATTTATGTAAACAAGAGGAAAAGTCGAGACAACGCTTAGAAACCACAATTCCAATCAGATTTTTATACCATACCAAACTGGAGCAGCCTTTCAAATTAAAGTTATATAAATGAATAGCTACCGTTCGCTCGATATTTAAGTATTATTACACCAGAACATATTTCCATGCGACGCGTATAAAAGCAGCCCATTCGATATTCGTGGAACTGGCCAGCGTCAGCGAGGGAGGGTCATAAATTTACAAGGATTCGAGCACGACAGGGCAATGCACACTGAAAAATTCTAGTAAGCTCCCTCCAAGGATGTAAGGGATATATTTACAAGTGCATCACGGGGAGGAAAGGAGAGGTATTACCCTCCTGTGTCTCGTCGCGACCGGCGACAATCATGTTCTACTATCTAAATGATAGACTTACTGTTCCTTCAGGCTGTGCTCTGCCTTTTGAAAATAAAGAGCTTTTAAAGTAACAGCACATTTTAGAACATCATACTTTTTTATTTCCAAAGGATATGATATACTTATAGTGAGAATCTCCGAGTGCTAGATGTCATCTTTAAAAGTTTAGAATGGCAAAGAATAATTTAATATTATTATCACTCAGTTCAGCCACTAAGTGAAATCAAAATCTAGCTTTATAAAGTACACAGGCCACTCACTGATATAAAGCGGATCCTGGCGAAGAGCCAAGAAAATTCTCAAAAGAAGAAAAAGACATCATATTACAATACAAAATAACAAACTAAAAATAACTGGTTCTTTTAGAAAAGTATACAAAACTACGTTTGTACAATAAGGGAAAGTCTGTCGTTGCATTTTATAACAGTGTCGGGGAGACAATGTTGTTTATAATGCGGAATGTACTTAGCTGAAAATGCATTCTCACTGCAAACTTCAGGGAGTTGACACGCAGAGTGCTCTGACCGCGAGGGATTCCCATGTTGGCAAGGTTCCTCGTAAAGGTACATGATAGCTACTTAAGTTGTTAATTTTGGTTTAACATGTTGGGCACAGGTGATGACAACATTATTTTTGGTGGAATTTTGTGACTATTTTGCTGACATTTGAAAGAGGCGTACTAAAGCGCTCATAATCTTGTCATGACCAGGCTGCAATGTCACTGGGTTACGTCTGCTGTATATTCAGGTGTATTCGAATAACTATATCTACTGGTTACTTCTAGGGAAGCGTGTTCCGTCGTCAACCACATAGTCGCTGTCCATCATAAGTTATAGATAATAAAAATAATCTATAAAAAAGTGTAACAATTGAGCTCTCAAGCGGATTAAATTTTCATTACTTTCAATATTCAAATATGAATTAAATTATATGAGAAATTAACCTTGAAGTAACTGATCCAGTTTACTAGCCACTTTGTATGAGGCGTTCTAGAAAGGGTTTAAGTAGGTAATAAAAACCGGAATTTAAATCGTAATTTAAAGATCTTGATCATCATTCAACTATAATATTCAGCGACTTTTCAATTGAAACAGCACATGAGTTCTTTGAAGCGAGTGCCTCGCTGGATTTAGGATAAGCCTGATACAATAAGAGGGGACTCATGAAGCTCCAAAATGTACATTCATTCACTCGTCTGCCAAACTGAGGCGCTGTGCGTACAAAAGTATCTGAAGCCTACTTCACTCACTGTTATCTGTGTGGAAAGCAGGTGATATAGTGAATACCAATTTTATTACGCATTACAACATTTAAAGTAAGGATTCTTTGGAAAATCACGAGAAGTAACTTTATTTCAAAAGTGGGGTATTTTTTTTTTGGTGTAAGATATAATTATTAACAATAATAATGAAAGTTATTGACATCATCAGGACTTTCGTTGCGAATTTTCTGTAGTAAGCTTTAAAAAAATCTAATTTATCATTAACACTGTNTTACGCATTACAACATTTAAAGTAAGGATTCTTTGGAAAATCACGAGAAGTAACTTTATTTTAAAAGTGGGGTATTTTTTTTTTGGTGTAAGATATAATTATTAACAATAATAATTAAAGTTATTGACATCACCAGGACTTTCGTTGCGAATTTTCTGTAGTAAGCTTTAAAAAAATCTAATTTATCATTAACACTGTACATAAGCACTTATCCCAAAAACAAAGATAAACAAATTCCTAAAGTGATGCAATTTTAGTAAATCCGCACATTTTTTTGGCAATACTTGGGAAAATAAAAAAGGTGAAATCTGTGCGAGAAGGTTCGTGCACTTTATCTCCCGGTCCACTCTCCCAACACGTTTGGAGGGTTTACGCGGCATTAGAAACCAATTACACGAATAATACCTACCGGTTGCCCCGTCTTTATACTTTTTGCTTTAGATCAACGCTGAAAACATGATTCTATATTGTTACAGGTACCGTTCACACGAGATTCTTGCCTATTAATATAATTTCGCGCTTACTTGACACCATGAGAGGTAAATAACGTTAATACTGATTAATGCAGTGTTCCGCTTACGATTAGTTAACGTTACGATGTGTCGGGGATGTTATATTATTGCATTAAATACATAATAGAGATAAAAGGTAGAAATGGGGTGGAATCTAATAAATTCTCTGTGCGGAAGCGTAAACGATGTACGCAGAGACGGGCACGTAGCATTGCCTCGTAGCGCTCCACAGCCCGTAGCCTCGTGCCTCGTAGCCTCGTAGCTCGTAGCCGGAGGGGTGGGCACCGCAAATGAGCCATATTAATCATCCCCCATCACGGCAGCTCGACTTTTGAGCTTCCTCTGTTGCCAGATTCTCCTTAATAAGGCAACCTTTTCCTCTTGCCAAGAATAAATTGAGATAATGAAATGGTACTTAAAAGTAAACATTGCAATGGAATGTGACGATCAATATGCATTTGTACACTTGTCAAAATGGGAAGGGAAGCAAATGGCAGGACATCAATTAACAAGTAAATTAGACTTAAATTATGCACCCATAAATTGAGATCTTTATCACTGCCTGAATCAATTCTTTCCCGCACAACATAGATCTAAATAAAACATATCGCGTCAAAAATAGAATATATTCGTTTTGAATGGAAACTAAATATGCAGTGGGTTATTACGCTCTGTGATTTGAACTTCGTATAGTCCGGATTTAGATCGTGACTACCTTATTATACATGCCGCATTTTTAATATTTTTAGTTTGTGTAGTAGTAGCTTTATTTTTGTGTTTAATTTGGTATTGTAATTGGGTGTAGGTGGTTTGTAAGTTTGAAATGGCTACAACTTTGTTGAAAAAAAAACTATTAAAGTAACATAATTAAATCTCTTTTTAGGTTCAGTAAGTCTTAAAAAAAGAATGAGAATCACACATCGAAATAAGTCAACATTCAGCTTGACAAGTCCCCATAGCCTAGCCAGCAGTTCGTTCCCTTTTAGAACCATAGCTCAAAATTACAATACGCTTTTTTCCAGTAAATTAAATTATCTTCTTTACGTCAGAGGTAAGCAACCCTAATATATAAGCACGCAAATCCTAGTCTGGTGTCGCTTACTCGCTTAGCCTGTGTCACCTTTTCGTTTTAATTACTGCCGGTCTCAAGCTGCACAAAAGCGCTGCGACCTGCACATAGCACCCGCAGACCCCAGGTTGAGCAGCCCTGCACACATAAAAGCACATCATTTCATATTCGGTGCTCAATTTTGAATGCAGTAATAACGGCAAAAACCCCTCGGTCTGTGGAGTGCGAGATATATCGTATTATTTAAAGAGATTGATGTGAAGAAATATAAATTCGCTGGCGAACAAGAGCTGTTGCTCTTAAAAGTTCTGATAGCTGAATGTCTGCTACGAATAAACAGTTTTACCTTTTGACTGACTCAACAACTACTGAAAATAGAGTTAGAGTTAAGCATAAAGTGTTTCTTATAGAATACAGAGGCGTACTAAGAAATAACTTTCAGAAGTCCACTACTGAGTGGTTCAAAGTTTGTATGCGAACGAAGTGGCGGCAACAGCTACTATTGATATACAGTGCTCCAGCACAATGTTTAGTTGTACAACTGCAATAAACAGCATAGAGCGCGTTGTTTGCGTGTTATGACAGATACAGTGGGTAGTATGAAATTACTGGTATTTTATAGAAGCGCTAGGTGGGATAGTTTAGCAGCGTGTGCTAATTGAGCGTTTCAGCACGCGCCGGCGGCCGGAACGCGCGGCCGCCGCACATTCGTTAGCAATATTCCGCTAACGAACCAAACTAATGGCTATTAAGTTGAATAACGTAGCACTTTGCGCCACGAATACCGTACACACTCCGACGGACAGATGTTTCTAAAATCATACACAGCGGCCTTTTCAAAAACTACATTTTTCACAAGCTTTTTGCGTGACATTCGTACCTATTGATAAAATATGGCATTCAGTGACGACGAATATTTTAGAGCTTACCTTTGCCATTCTAGGAACACATGAAGCCGGGGGGGGAGCATTGCAATGGAATATATGCAATGCGTCTTGTACAACACACGAAGCAGAATTTATGGCAGCTTGCTGTAACGTGAATTGATTCAAACTAATCGCGATTTTCGTAAAATCCTTCTGCTTTTTTGCACTTTTGAACACTTCTTTGTCTATGAAATGTGTGCTGATAGTATCAAACATTAAAAACACTGAATAAGAAAGTTTTCCAAAGGATTATGATCCTACCACAAGACATGGCTTTAAATGTTGGTAGGTTGCCAATAAAACGGGAGTGGGCTTGTGCGAAATAGTCACCAAAATCACATTCTTGACTTCCTAAATAAATCGGATCAGAAACCTCCGAGTAATCGGCGAACATACATAAAAAAATAAAAAATAGCCACCGAATTGAGAACCTCCGCCTTTTTTGGAAGTCGGTAGTCGGTTAAAAAAATCCACGCTTTTAAGAGAATTGCCTCAATAACACGGCATTTTTATCAGTGTTGCAAATCGCTATAAACAACTTATATCACCGACTTTAAATTCAACGTGGAACTGAGCAACCAAACCTCATTCAGAAACTCCTTCACTTTTTTCTTCCCGCTTAGAAAAAGGGGGCGATACCACTGAAAGAAGTCAGTTAATGTTTTCCCTGAACATTTCCAGGCATCGCGGCAACGTCTCGTAGGCGCGGCTTGGAAATAAGAAAATCCGCAGCACTCAGGCTGTCACCCCACAGTAAGCTGTGTAAGCTCAAACGATGGGAGAGCGATAAATTAAGTTTTCAATTTGCCAATGACGCATCGCTAAGACTGTGAACCGAGCACCCTTTGCTCATATATTTTGGATGGCCGCTTTCGATTTGCCCATCTTATTTTATACTTTGTTAAAATATTTCGAAATATTTCCACATTTTTTTCTAGATAGGTACCTACTATAAGCATCAATATTATCACAAAACCCCACAACCATTTGCTCAGACATAATTACAGACGCAGCGATAGTATATCAGCGCAGCTATTACGTATTTAAATGATCAAATTATGTTTAGTTGTGTACATTTCATAAATACAGAGGATGTTTAGCGTGGAGGGCCGACGCCGCCGGTTGGTTGCATGCAGCAAAATGCAGCGTAGCGCTCCATTATGTGGGTCATAAATCAAGTGCATTGAAATCTCCTTCCTCCTTCGTGTCGGTGAGCCATCGCCGAGCGACGGATATTTGAACCAATGCACCGCCGAACCGACAGCGCTACGCCGCCGCCGCCACACCTCGTAGCGGCTCGTAGCACCTCGTAGCGGCTCGTAGCTGTTTGTAGCTACGATGAAACTACGCGCCCTATCTACGCTGCATCTTAAACTTTGCGCGCCGAATATTGACTGGACTGTAAAAGTTTCGTGTTCAGCCGTAGTGTTGATATCAGGATGTTTGTTTTTGTTTTATTCGTGGCATTTACAGCAATATTTTATGACTTTATGATTAACTTTTGGATTCGTTCTAGAATTTGTTTGCGTTTCGTGAAGACCAATCCTAAAACTGAGTAATATGATAATGGGAATTTAACTAATCCATTAACAACTAACAATGTGGAGTTGTTAGTTGTTAATGGATTAGTCCCAACATTTACATACAGCATTACTTTCAACAAACAAACTCCGCGCATCACAAACAGCAACATCGCGTTAACTCCATAGATTTATATTAGTGCATATTGTTTTATTTGGACAAGAATGTCGGCCACTACAACAAAGTTACGTGGCACACAATGGCCCCGGGCGCCGGTCGCCACCCAGGGCCGGAGGACGGAGGACGCCCATTCACTCACTGCTACTCAATGGCTTTTGCATGTTGCATTCTGTGCCACATTCTCGTCGTAACTCGCGAACGCTCTAATATTTCTATCGGCGGCAAATTGTGGCGTATTGACTGCATTGGATGTTAATCTGCATACATTACGGATTAGTTTAATATTTTACATTTTTCGTGTTTCTGGCTTCGGGTACTAAAACTGATCCCATTTCCATTGTGTTCTAAAGTCAAGTAGTGGGTTATACATTCAACCTTCTAGGTAACGATAAAATTATGTGAATGTATGGTAGGTTTAGGGATGAGATTTTTTTTTTTCGTTTAGTTTGGCATTCAGTTTATATCTACAAAAAATAATTTCTAAAGCATGTTCAAAATGTATCAAAGATACAGACGTATACCACATTATTTCGCCGTATACTACATAATTTCGATTTCACTAAACCACACATCCACACATTTTTCCACGGCAATCTGTGTCACCCTACCACACTTTTGTAGTTACAACAGTCAGCCAGCATTTTCCAACATCAGCACCCGGTCCCAACGATGCGGGTGCATCGAATAGGCGCTCGTGTCATGTATGGGGTAATACCTTCTCCCAGACATGTCCCGGCTCAGCGAAACGTCAAAGGGAAATTGAAAATTAATTTATGCTCCTAAACCTCATACCAGCTCGGAGATTGTAAATCACCGGCTTGGAACTCTTCATGTCCAGTGTGCCATTTCGCTTGACGTGTGTGTAACGTTGTCGGTTCGAGTTAATTACAAATTGTAGGGTGATAATGTTGGTGAAACATATCTATTTTTAGGCAGGGAAAGCCATCTGATAATAGTGTTACTAATAGCTAAATTAATAAATGACATTTTCAAGGAAATATGCCCTAAGAAAAGGAACGCAAAAACGCACGCTACAATTAATACGAAATTATTATTACTATTATTAATGACCATCACTGAAGAACAAAGTCATGGAAATGAAAAATATAATTATATATATATTCAATGCAATAAAAATGTAGACAACATCCATTTTTTTCTTTTTTTTCTTAGATTTTTACGCCTCGCGCCTGTCACAATTACTTAAAATTTACATACTTATAATGCAAAAATATATTTATTTAACCTTTACAGAGGATTTCATAATCTAAATACCAACCTAACCATATACACTTACAATAAAAATAAAAACTCCCAACTAAAATATGGCGTCAAAAAATTCTCCGCATCGCTATCGACTGGAAGTGAGCCCAAAACACTGGCGGCATTGCCACGTTGTATGGCAATGCTTATCCTCTGTCCGAGGTAAAAGCTAGCCCTTGGGTCACGCGAAGTGTCAACTAAGCGTTTAGCAAGTTCTTTATATAACGCATGAGCACTCGCAAAAATAAACAAAGTTTGAAACTTAATTTATTCAAGGCATATTTATATCGGTATCCAAAATTTAAAAAATAAAGTAACATATTGCTCGATGGTAGCGATCATATATTTTAAGCGGCTCTGCATTTTACGTGAGAGAGAGCGCTTTGACGCTCAATTTATTAAATATACTAGCCTACTAAATTATGTGTTACACGGATCCCTTCTATCATAAAAGGATTATATTAAATGGATACTTCCTTTCATTAATTAGTGCATGTATAAGCTAATATTTATTTCCAATATTGTTTGCATTCTGTTTCTAAATCTGTCTTAAATTAAAACCTGAAACATTCTACGTCTACAATTGAAAAATGAAATAAACTATCGCAAGATTATGAGATATGAATAAAGAAAAAGATATGAATAAGAAAAGCCAATAGTGTACAGTCACTTTCTAGCTAACGTAACTCAAAAACTCCGGCAAGTATATGGGCAGTATGGGTATTTCACCCATTCAAGTTACTACACCCCATTGAAACATTTGACGAACGCATACAGCCGCGCGTGCTCAAACAGTCGTCTGCGTACGTGTAATGCGAGGCTGAACGCACTCGCGGGAGGACTCCGAAAAGAGTCGTAAATACTCCCGACGCCGCTCACTTATAAATTAGGATCATAAAGCAGTTGCCGAACTTTGTTGGCGGCACGACGACCATAAAACAACGNGCGGCTCTGCATTTTACGTGAGAGAGAGCGCTTTGACGCTCAATTTATTAAATATACTAGCCTACTAAATTATGTGTTACACGGATCCCTTCTATCATAAAAGGATTATATTAAATGGATACTTCCTTTCATTAATTAGTGCATGTATAAGCTAATATTTATTTCCAATATTGTTTGCATTCTGTTTCTAAATCTGTCTTAAATTAAAACCTGAAACATTCTACGTCTACAATTGAAAAATGAAATAAACTATCGCAAGATTATGAGATATGAATAAAGAAAAAGATATGAATAAGAAAAGCCAATAGTGTACAGTCACTTTCTAGCTAACGTAACTCAAAAACTCCGGCAAGTATATGGGCAGTATGGGTATTTCACCCATTCAAGTTACTACACCCCATTGAAACATTTGACGAACGCATACAGCCGCGCGTGCTCAAACAGTCGTCTGCGTACGTGTAATGCGAGGCTGAACGCACTCGCGGGAGGACTCCGAAAAGAGTCG